>JAPYZN010001427.1:0-16578 GCA_030522865.1 Psyttalia lounsburyi | reverse complement strand
TGAGATCTATCGATCGCCACCAAAATTTTTCCGATCGCACTATCCGTTCGTCCGGGAACGTGAACAAAAAAAAGTCATCACACACACACACACATACAAGTCGATAAAAAATATCTGGGGGGTTTCTCCTGGTCATGAAACGTAGATATTTCACAAAATTAGCGATTTTCATTTTTGGGGTGACCAATAATTTCTTATCGGGAAGTTAATAATTAAATTTTCTACTCATATCAGACTCGGAATGAATGCTAATCCTAGACTAAAAATTGCAATTCAAGCCTGGCCCTCTCCCTGATCTCAGTAGAATTAAATGACGCGGAGGATCGATTTAATTCGAGGACCGCTTGACTTGAATCAAGTAGGATGATAAACTAGGGTTGGATAAGGCTTTAAATGTGACTAGAAAAGGGACCTCGGAGACCGGAAAATAGAAAAAAAATGGCGCCAGCTGAGTTACTCGAATTGAGTCAGGCCAAAAATCTACTAGAATGTCGTTAGTTCCATTAGTTTTTTTTGTGTGTAAGTCAGTAATGTTTTCATATATAATGATAGGAGGAGAGGAACTTCGAGATTTATCATTCGAGGCATGATATGCATTTGAAAATTACAGGGACCCTCTGCGGTGTGTCCGATGAGCTTTACTCGTACAGGGGTTATGAGAGATGGAGATGAAAAAAGTGGGAGTGTTGGGGGTGGAGCGGCAATAGGGTTCTGCCAAGAGTTCATATGTATGAACGAGCGGTAAATAACGACAGAAACTGGGCGGTCTGCCAGAATGTACTCAGCGGAGATTCTACGCGTGGGCATCTCCCCACTTGGCTTTTTCCTTCTTTTTTTTTTTTTTTTTTGAGGTGGTTATAAACGCCTGCACACATTGTTTGGTGGATGAGATTGAAATCATGCTGCTTATTTGTTTATATATATTTTTGGTTCGGTGGTTTAATGCTTGTTGTTGGGTTTATGTTTTGGCGAGAATTGGCAAGAAGTTCGCGGATTCGAATAACATTGAGGCGAACTGGGATAATATGCGGGTGGTAGTGCAAATAATGGACAGAGATTTGATGTCCCGTGTGCGGAGGAAAAAGCAACAAAGGAAATTTAGGAGAAGAGGGAAATTTAAATTATGGAGCGGTATCCCCTGGAAGCATCATAAAATTCATAATCTTCGGCTGTTTTTGTTCAAAATTTTTTGGGGTTCATTCCAGCCGCGTCCCCGTCGCGAACCCTGGGTAACGTTAAGTGCTGGAGAGGTTTGTTATACCTTTCCACACGTTGAATTGAATTTATTTAATTAAAAAAATTTTTTTTTTTTACTTACTACTTACAGCATGAAGTGGGCAGTTTCTACGCCCTGTCTTTTTCAATGCGGGGATTACTTGACTTGATTGACTTTGATCATTGGACTTCTAATGTGAATCAAATGTTCCTCGTCTTCTGGACAAGTCCACCATCTTTCAACGAAACTTGTTTTTCTCAGTTTACAATATTCTTTTCTTTACAATTGTTGACCCATGAATTTCTTCAAATGAATAAAGAGGTATCTCTCAATACACTTCTTTCCTCTGTATTGGAAACTATTTTTTGACCTCTATAAATGTAAGGCGAAATTCTATGGAGTGAAACCTGCTTCATTCTAGCCATTGAAACATTTTTCATTGAAATTTGTCTCTTCTTGTAAAATTTTATCATCTTGCAGGTCAATAGGAATTCTCAGAAATTACGTTATTGAAATATACCTTGAGTTTTGAAAGCTCCTTGTTATTCCCTCATTTTTATATATAAATAAAGATATTCGAATGTGGAAAATGCGGAATGCGAAAAAGACTTCTCATCGGCGGTCATAAATTTTGATTCCATCCGTTTTCCAGTGATTGATTTAGCCCCTCTAAATCGACCGTAATATCGGTCTCATAAAACTTAACACACGCCAAAAATGTTTAAATTATTGAATAATTGAAGATTTATCAGAAACATTTTCAATAAAGTTCCTCGAGTAAGGGAAATCATCATACCAATTGAGAAAAACATTTTGAAATTCAAAAGCAATACTCTCCGCACGAAAATGTTCTCGCCGCAATCGTCGAAATGATGAAACATTCATGAGTAAAATAACTGGAATTGCAAGAGGATATTTTCGTTTCCCAAGTCGAAATAATACTGAGACCCGGTTACCAAGGACGATTGTAGAGATCTGTCCCTCCCCCTGGGTGGACCGTACACCGGAAAATTGAAAAGAATAGAGCCGGCGCGAGTGTATCGTACGATTGTCCATGAGCTTGAATCACGCGGTATCCCATTTTCCCCATACCAAGTCACCGTAAAGAGACCTGGATGTACTGTAACCCTCTTGACTCGTTTTTCTCCCCTCCATCCCTCCACTTTTCCACTATTTCCCCCTTCGTTCGTGCCATTCTTCGGCTCATACTCGCTGGTAACTTCAAGAATAATAGTACCACGAATTAGAATACATAAATAGGATAAAAAAATCCATTAAATTACAAAAAAAGCATATTTAAAAAATAAAAAATTTATTAATTGATTGAATCAATGACCATAACGAAAAAAATATAACTACAGACATCTTCAAATGAAAAAGTTCTTCGTCATTTGATCTCTTCAAATTTGTTTCAAGCCCTTGTGTAGTCCTGGAATTAGTTTAACCATTTATTTCATTTTTTTCGACATTTAAATTTACTAGCTGCTACAATTATTTTCTAGTTTGTGGTTTTTTATATGTTAGGGTGTATTTGAATGCAAAAATTGTGGGAATCAAATTTTCGTCCGTAGTTTTATTAATTCTAGACACCTTTAAAGAGCAAATTTATTTTTTTGTAATTTCTCACCAGTTTTACGGGACGTAGATGGATCAAAATATTTTTAACCATTTGAACATGTTTAAAAAATTCAAATTTACTCGGGGACCCTTTAATAAATATGAAAAGAAGGAGTAGAAATAGTAAAACTTCAAATATAATTCATAATTTAGTTGTTTTTAAGCACTAGGAAGAACGAGAATGTCGTCTCTTTCACGTCTGTATCACTTAAAATCTTGTACGAGAACTAAATGTATTATAATCCTCTTGAATTTTCTTCGCCCCATCCCGCTAACTTTTGGATTATTTTCCCCACTCTCTCCTACCACTATTCTCTCTATAATCACTGGAAAATGGATAATTCCCCACCGTTTCTGAGGCTGGCTTTAACAGTAATATTATTCTCCAATAGAATACAAAAATAGCCAAGATTAAAAATACATTGAGTTATTTTCTACGGTCGTCTGACTATACCGGGGCCCGAACTACTGGCAACAAGAGCGATTGTTATGTCTGAAGCTCGACCGGGAGTTTCGAATGCAATGTGACAGAGAATTCAGTCGAGAAACTTGGAATTGACCCACTGCCTTCCACTCGTAATTTCAACTCCTTATAGATAATTCGTAACACGTCCCTTGAACCATCGTGATCACGTACAACGAATCTACGTCGGCTTGTCTTCTCCACTGTTCTTCCACTGTCATCCCTCATCCAAACTTGATAAACAGCTTGCCCATGTGTTGGATAAAAATTTTGTATCCCGTTTCTCACGACGTCCACTGGGGAACAGAGGATGTGGTTGGCAATCGAAGTTTGCGAAGATATCGCTTGGCATCCCCCAAGAAATGACACATTTGAATCAGAGGGATCTCCTCAATTGAAATTCGAACAACCGCCTCATCACGAGCTATCGGGATTAGCCCATTTATTCAACTCTAATGTTCTTTCATTCATTTGAGTCAAATTCTCAAAGCCTATATATGGAAAGAAGAAATAACACGAAAAAAAAATTAAAAATCTAACAAGTATTTTTTTCCTCTCTTGGATTTCCTCAAGATATCGAGAACTATATATTTATAAATTAACAATAGAATTCCCGCTTGAGGACATTTTTTTCTTCCGATGGAAATAAAAATCGTGACGCATTCTGGCATTAAATGGCTCAGTATACTATGTCATTCAAGAAATATACAGGGTTTTTGAACGCTAGCATGCTGTGCTAAACACAAATTCTCAAACTCTGCAATATTATTCGGGCATGATAGAAACGAGTGGCGAGAGAGGTCGAGGCAAGCACCAAAATGCCAGCATCCCTCTTCAAGCATTGGCAGAATGCACGTTTCGCTGAGCATACGAACTTGTCCTGCTTTCTGATACCCCTAACCTCCTCCCCTCGCCCCCCCAGGAGTTCCGTTGGATTTCCCGTCTCAGTTCGCCTTTCGGCCCTCTTCATACAGATCGAGTTATTCTTCGAAAAATGAAGGATGAATGCAGAGAATAAATACTCGATGCTTGGGAGCATTATTACCTGGGGGGCGGAGATATCGAATAAGAAAAACCAATGTGAACGTCTCCGAGTTAAGCATGTGAGGTAATCCAAATGGAATGAGTTAACTATTCACCCTCACCCTCTTCGAGTTGATTTTTCTTGCGATCGGGAGAAAATTATTTTAAATTTGTTCTGAGGCTTTTTGGGGTTGGAACGACTTATGCGACACTTAAATTGTTTTTGCCTTAAGAATAGTCGGATTAGCTCGATGTACGAGTTTAATAATTTACTGGGAATAACGTCTGATGGTATTAATCGATTTACTAACAATTTTTAAGTTTAAGAATTTTTAGAATATTTTTTTAGATGACTTTAAAGGATATTTAACCTTGAATGCTTTGGGGTTTTCAGTTAATCAGATGAATAAATGAAGAAAGAAGAAATTATTAAATTGCTTTCATCATTGCAATGCGTAATAACAACTTCAATTGTAGAGGAGTTCGGTAAGACTTTCTTATTCGTCTACGGCCAATACTTATTTTTTATTTTTTATTTCACACCACTTTTGGGCTATCTAAATTATTCATCAAATTCTTATTAAATCGTTTAAACTCTGCTCACCCACTCGAAAATGGTCTGTGCATAACCAAAGATAGTGACAATTGTAAAAGATTCCATTTCCCCGATAATGGACAGTTCAGGCACTTATCATCCCCCGCCGTTATTCGCATCCCCTTTATAGTAATCTGTCTTACCCGGGTTCAGCCCGCCGAATAGATATACTCGTTTAACCTCCAGCTCTTTTCACCCCCAGTCATTACACCCCAGGCCATCAACCACTGGGATTTTTCTCTCCTCGGAGAGCTCGAGAGAATGTAATAACTGATCGTTGAAGATGCGGATATTACATATGCATGTTACACACCGGGGGATCTGAAAATATTGATTCATGAAAATCTACGGTGGGAAAAAAATAAAATATACAAGCACGAAAGCAACGTAACTTTTACATCGCCAACTCATGTATACATCCTCTCCACTTGCTTTTGAGCTTTTCGCTGTTGACCCGATTAGTTTATTCACAATTTTTATCCCGAGGTGTTGTATCTGGATCTCTCAACTGTTACACTCTTCTGAGCCGGTGAGTTCGCATTCATTTACACACTCAAGGGAAATTGGAGAGAGAAATATTAGGAATTATGGTGGTGACGGGATTTTTAAAGTTTTATCACCCACGGTGGAATGCAACTGTGCAACATCTGGACATTGGACTACTCCAGTTGTTTTATTAAGACAATACTTGATTTCGATTAAATTGCAACGGATTTTTTCATGAACGTGACGCAGATGATTAAGAAAAATATGATGGACGTATAGAACGAATTATTATTAGTCGTTAATATCTACAGATTGAATTATTCAATTGAAAAATATTTCGTCGACGAGTTAATGGCAACTGAGCATGGGGGCCCATGTTAAATATTTCTTATTTATTCAAATATCGCTTTTTAGATCTGTAAAGTGAGAACACTGAGATCAAAAATATAATTCTACCCATTAATTATTTTTTAGACAAACAACACAATTTATTTTTAAATTCTTGTCCGATGAATATTTGATTTACAAAATGGGATTTAAAAACACTTCGTCTCTTACTGCTTAAATTTGTAATTTTCGTGGATTACAATCAATTTTTTTCACCACGCTGTGTCGGAAAAGTAACTTTTCAGTCACTCTCCGCTTCGCGTCGAGTGAAAAGTACTTTTTCGACACATTGAGGTGAAAAATTATGTTCGTAACTCGTGAAAAATTGGTTTTTGACTCGTGGGATTATATCACTCGCCTTCGGCTCGTGATATCAACCTCCCACTCGCCAAAAGCCATTTTTTTTCACTTGTTACGAAATATACTATTATTCAATCGAGTGGTTTAAATAGTCTAACCAAAAAAAATTATGTTTTGTGTATTAAGAAAGTGTGAGAGTCCAGTACTCCATTATCATATGAGTTTGTTGAAAAGATCTGGGTACGCCACTTTCTGATGCAACTGCTAAAATAATGTTTTAGTCCTCCAATCAATATTTTGTAATCTCCAGTTAATAGCAATTGAACAGCTACTTCATGAAACGGTGGCTTTCAATAACGTATGACAAAAAATATGATTCCACTCTCGAGTAAATGTAACTTGATTCGAAGGAGAAACTTTTATTCGGGCGTTTGTTGGAGGTATTATTCTTCAACTCCTCTCTGGCTCGTACTTCTCACTTCAGTTACTTCTTACAGTTTTTCGAGTTGTTATCAAGTGTCGTGAAGAAACTTTTGTTCTTACTAACGCTGGGATATTGGTTATATTCACTGGTACACATATCGGAACAGTTTTTTAGCATTTGTTTTTCAGTTTGGTCAACACTCGGTGGAGGGTAATCCGCGAAGATTTTCAGAGTATGAGAGGAAAAATTTATTGATGAGTTTCACAGAAATAGGTCACCGAAATTTTCCCGCCCGAATTCAGTTCGATACACTCGACCTCTCAATTGTACTCGAACACTCCTCGATCTATAGGTGGATAAACCGCAATCATGGCGGGGCGTATACCCGTGAATCATGAGGATTTGTCGGTGTTGTGTGAATAATGTTAGGGTAAACAACAGAGTGATGGGGGATTTTAAGGAGAAACTCTTGGGACATTCAGCAAGAGAGTTGCATTTAATGCTATTTGCACAGATTTTCAAATCGTCAATTTATTAAATTCGACAGGAGTCATCTTCTGTCTAATTAAAATTCAATTGACAATTGTACTTTCGTCTTTACTACTAAAAATCCAGCGCAACACGAGGGAAAAAGCCCATCGCGACAGGCCGGAAAAATACTAGTTCGTCTCCGTGGCCCTCAAAGTTCACTTTCCGCCAGATTGTAATGAAAAATTTTGTGCGTAAGACGTGCAAAAAATCGACTAATCCCGTACTAAGTAAATCTTCTTCGCGAAAAGTAGTATTTTCTCCCGCCGGAACTCCAGCCGCACTTCAATTCTAATTTCTGACATTCACCTTTATGGAAAATTTACCTGAAATATCCAATAATCCATTGTCCACGCGGAGAAAAATATTCAAGAAAAATTACGTAACAAGTCACGTAATGCGCGAGCCAAGATCCTTTTCAGGAATTATTGTACGAATTAAGGAGAATAAGTCCGTCGCCTCACTGAAAACATACGAAAAAGTTACGTAATTTTTTTGCAAATTAAACTCCAACAGTAAAATCTACGAGAAATTTCTTATTACGGCTCCGAAAATAAAAATTACGGAACGCGCCGTAATTTCTATGGAGCGTTCCGTAATTTCTACGGAGCGTTGCTGAAAATCTCCGCCAGACAGCTGACCTTGACGTGTCGGGCGGATGAGTAATTTTTACGGAACAGAAAGTAGAATTTACGTGGAAATTGGGCACTTTCTATGAAATTTCAACTTCGCTCCCAGATTGCGTGACTGGTTCCGTAATTTTTCCTGAATTTTCTTTCTCCGTGCATAAAAAAAAAAAAATCCGAATTCTGCGCCCCCTTCAATTTCAGACGCACTTGACAGTTGCAGTATTTTTAAAATGTCGCCGGAAACGATAATGCAATAAAATATCTAACAATGTACATAATGCAGAAGAAATTCATGTTATCCATCTGTTGTGTCACGCGTGAGTTACTCTGTCATGAGGACTGTCTGCAAAATGTGACTACTTCATCCTAGCGACTGGTTCTTGTGTGTCAGTTGAAGTATGCCAGTTTTTTTGAGGAGGAAAAAGCAGAAGAGGTGATTGAAAGGAGGCAGAGGTAAGGGAGAGGGTTTGGCGTGCGTTAGACGGCTGAGAAATATGATCGATCGGATAGAATCTCCGGAGATGCGGCGCCGATGCAGCTTCAAATGCTTCTTGGGCTTCACAAGCAGAGAGAAAAGGGGGGGGAGGGGGCTGCTTATCTTACGCGACTAACCGCAGAGCCTCAGCAGCCGCCGATCATGTTCGCCCTTTATCGTCGCCTCCGCCAATTTTCAGTGGCAATTCATAATAGGTTGAGAAGGAACAGAAATGGGAACATTCTTTGGTGTATCCAAGTGGAATCAGGGCTCCACTTAATTCTCCGAGTTCCATTCTCAAATGGGTAAAAAATATTCGATGAGTTATACGAAGAAATGATAAAACTCGAGTGAAATTTTCTTATCGACGACGATAATCAGGTAGAAATGATCGGCTTAAACTGATTGAATTTATTCATACTGATCCCTGTCGTCGCTTTGAATATTTCATGTATTTATCGTAAATTGAAATTCATTTTCTCCCCGTAATTGCATTCTCCGAATCAAGGAGAGCTTTATTGGAGAATTGCATATAAAATGGGAATTATGAGTTTTGATTCACCAGTAATTTTATATAATAAAATGTAATTAAATGTATTTAAATGGGCTATCATTTACGTTTTTATTTATACGTAGCAAGATGGAGTAATTGATAATATTATTCTTCATTGAAACGGAAGAATTGAATTTGAATTTATTCAGTTGCTGGTATGGAATTTTCCAATCACTGATTAATTGAAAATTAGAGCACATTTTCAGTAAAATTGGAAATTGTACGTTCTAATGCCACCTAAATGGTATTTAATACTGTTCCCCTAGGATACTTGCGGAGTGTTGATGAAATCAAACATGTTCTAACAGTGTAATACCCGGAATATCTCCTCAATACCTGTAAATTGTGAAATATCTACTTACACTTCGGTGTTTCTCCATCAAAAAGAATTAAATTATCCTCTCAACTCGCATATCTGCAAAATTTTGTAATAATCCCGGAGCACCTGTAATCACTCCCTCGAGTATAAAGGTAGTATGTAGAGTAACAACTTCAGACGTACCTTATTAGTCCAATCAACACCCGCAGCGTTTGAGAATGTAGAAACTAAGATTATTAGAGATGGATCCCGGAGTCCGTTACTCTCGTCATTCCACTTACTATCGATCGGCCCTCCTCACTCGGTGGTTTGAATTTATGGTAAAGAGGTGAGGCATTTCACAAAATCGGTAATACCAATAATCCATCATTATTCCCTGGAATATTCGAAATAGAAATCCCCAACGACATAAATAAACTTGAACAATAGAAAATTACATTGAAATGGAAATAAATTCCAGCGTAACTGAAAAATTATTTTTAATACAGAGGGGAGTGAGGTGAAATCGAACAATTTCAATTAACAATAGCATTGGATCGGCTGAGTGAAATTCAATGACTTTTTGTTTCCCATTGAAGCTGAAAATCCCAGCGTCAATGTGAATTGAAAATTATGTAAATTCAATCTGCCGATCCCGAGTTACTGTCAATTGATGACACTCCCTTTAACCCAATTTTGTTTATCCACTTCTTAAAGCGAATCAAGAACTCTAACCGAGACCGTCAAATTCTTGCCTTCGAGTTATTTTTTCTAGACTTTAGCTCTCCCGTGTTGAAATGATTTTTTCCTTTTCAATGATTCGCAAGTTCGAAATGAAGCATTAGTTTTATGGTTGCTCTGGCCTAGAGTGAATCGTCAAGTAGTTTGCTTCACTCCCTTTTAGCGCACCTCAGACGAGCTAGAATTTAAGGCTCACGCCGAGTGAGGAGGTTGAAGATCGATATTGTCCCTTAGCCAGGGGTTACTATCACTATCTATCAAACCCCTTTGGCCATCTCTGCCCAATGGCAATTCACCCTCTGCCACCCCTTCCCCCCCCCCTCCTCCTTCCCATCCCACGGGAACTGAAAGTGTCGATTAGCGATTAAACCGGTTAATTGCCGCTTCGAGGCCATGGAATCGATTATCCATTGATCTGTGATAATTAGCGAATGAGTCGACCCCCAGAGTTAATCACAATGTCCAAGCTCAATATCTTTCAAATTCAGCATAATTTACGAAGCAGTTTAATTCTGCTATGCGCGACAGATTAATGGAGATCGTCTAATATTGTACGTAGTGAACGACATTGGGTCAGGTCAAATGATGAGTCAACCTAAATGATACTCCCTGGAATTGGATACGATTGTGGTTGACCTGCGGCTCCAGTCTGGATGCCAGGCATAGTTGGAATTATCTCCAGTGGACGAAAGCCTCCGGTATATAGTTCTGTGAGCGCCACCCTCAGTACTTTATTTTTATTTGCCCCCTTGGCAAAAAAAAAAAAAAAAATTCACTATTTTTCCCGAATCAGATGAATATTTGGGGGTTTTTATAGCCAGCGACGATTGGATTTTATTGTTGTTTCAGCGGGTATGACGGTGGGATGATGAACATGGCTGTGGTACTGCTGAAAATCCCTCCGTTGGGCTATTTTTTTAGTTATTGATAATTTATTTGGCTCATTGGTGCTGCAGATTTTATCTGGGCTTGCTGGAAAATTATGGGCAGTGAGAGAATTGAGAGGGCATTGATTGATTTAAAAAGTTCCACCAAAGTTTATTGACATAGCTGCACTGAAAGAAAAAAAACGACACGCTCGTATAACTTTTGCGATTCAATTGATCTTCCTCTGACGGGAGCAGCCGATATATGTTCCCAATGCATCCCCGATGTGTATGAGTTCCATTTGCCTGAGCCAAAATCATTCCGCGCGCGTAAAAGTTTAACAGCTTTATTTTTATACTCTCCGTGTAACACCATGTTTTTATGTCTTATCTGCCAGGATATGTCGGAGTACAGATGCGAGGACGGTCGGCCACCTCAGTACACACCCCACAAGTCAGTGACAGGAGTCATTGGAGCATCTTTCAGCGTTGTATCGATAATGGTCGCCAATATTCTCAGACTATTCAAAGTAAGTAGAAATCCTAATGTTAGATTTTGAATTTATTTCCTGGATTTTGGAGGGATCTCGAACGAAAGAGCACACGGAGAGAAAAATTCAATGAACATTACGTGTCACTTCCGTAATCTGCGAGTCAAAATAATTTTCCGTAAAAATTACGTGACGTACTTTTTTATAGAACTTTTCGTACTTTTTCCTGAACTTGTCCGGTAAAAAAGTACGGCACTGTTCCGTAATTTTTACGGAATATTGTTTTCACTCGCAGATTACGGAACTGACACGTAATTTTTATGGAATTTTTCTCTCCGTGCACATACCGATGTCTCACGTGTAATAAAATCTAATCGAAAATCGTAGCGAACTCGCGTGAGGTTTTTTTTATTGATTTAGAGTATTGGAGGCTGTATTGTGGTTTATTCACACGAGCCGATGTTCTACATTCATTCAGTTTACCACATGTTTTATAGTGGTCGGATGTGCAGAATAAACGCCATAGAGAAGACATAAATTTATTATAATAGGAAGGCACAATAAAGAAATTATACGCATAAATTTGTAGATTATATTCTCTCAGGTATTTTCGCGGTTTCCATTGGATAGTCTACAAGATCAATTTGGTGATATATAATTTTTGGGGCTCACAAAAAATATCTCCGATCACCTCACTCTCCCACACATATCATTCTGTTGCCTTGTCCAGATGTTTTAGTGTCGGAAACTGGTAGTAGGTAGGAAACTTTTAATGATTTGAACATATCAAGACATAAAGATTTGGAATTCATTATGCTTGGGTAGATGTACGGAACCTGCCCCACTCCTTCCCTACTGGAGGTATAAAATTAAATTAATAATTTACAAATTATGAAATTACACAAATGAACGTGCGGGAAAGGTGTAGCAAACTTCTCCAGCACTTATGCAGGGTTCGCGACGGGGACGCGGCTGGAATGAACCCCACAAAGTGCACCATGGTGTACAATGATGTTCATATTTATTTCGAGAATAGTCCGACCGATTTTGCTTGGATATTCCAATTTAGAATGGTCAAACCAATGTCTAGAGGTGTGAAATAATCGAATTTGATGATGAGTCCATTAACTTCCACATTACCATAAATTTAAGATTTTATACTGCTATTGGAATATTCGTATTGAATTTTTTTCATACGTGCCAATAATTTGGAGATCCAGGCAGGCTATTACAGAGTATTTCAATGAAGAGCTCAATCAATGATTGAGTAATAATTAACGTTTTTCAGGTATTTCATAATAGAAGCAAGCCAGATAATTCAGTAAGTGATTAAGTTTTTGCGTAAGAAACGAAATAACAAAATATCTGGAAGGAAATGTGAATTAATGAGATAAACATCAATGACAGAGAAATAAAAATACAAGCTAAGACATACAATTAAAGAAGTAAGGAGGGAGAGACGCCCAGCGCTTCAGTCAAGTGACCCAAGAATGACAAATTGTCCTAAATTTTAGGGAAATCCGAATTTTCGGAATTCTCTTTTCACGACCCACTTCTCAATGAAATGTCGTATTAAAAAAAAGTGTAGAAAATTTCTTTTTTCCTCTAACAAAGGATTTTTCTAGGTAATATAAAACACAATAGATTTTCTCAAATTACATTGCAATATTTTAACAAATATTTCTCGGCTATTTCTCTTGCTATATAAAAAGGTCTTTCTCGTCACCGCCCGATATTTAGAGAGATTTGAGCAATATTCCAGCTAAAAATCACTCCTTTGAGACCCCAAGATATGCGGCGGCTGCTCACAACATGACCAGTCATTGGGCAGAGATTATCCTTCAAATACCCTCAATGCTTACACTTTGGTAGGATTGAGGCGATCGGTATGCATGAAACACTAACGGAAACTTCCCTCCGCCGAGTTTAATAGTAGACTTTGGTCTCACAGGTCAGAGGAAATCTGAATTTTACTTGACGTACTTGTAACTGCAAGCAAACCTGCCAAAGTTGCCATCACACTGGCACAAGTCCAAGGGAAAGCCAGTAATACGTGTCAAATGTCGATAAGATGAGTTTTGCTGTAGCGGCAACAAGAGTGCAGGAAATGGACTTGTGACGGTTCGAGGGGGTTCTGCGGGGACCTAAGATTTCCTCAGGAATCCAATGGATGCGGTCTTGGCCGCCTATCTACTTTAGTTCTCGGACCTTAGGGTCCCCTAGGACCGTCAGGAAGGATGGCCTGAGGACCTTATCTGGCTCTTGCGGTGTTAAAAGTACCAGAAATGGACTTATAGTGGCTCGCGGGGGTTCTAAGGGAATCTAACGTTTCTTCAGGCCTCGAATGGGCTCAGTCTTGGCCGACTATCGGCAATAATCATCCTTACAGTCCGAGGCAGCCATTAGGAAGGCTGGCATCCAGACGTTGAGGCTGACCTCAGCTAATTTCCCATCTTCTCCTGTTTATTTCTTCTCCACTCGACTCGAGCTCTGATCAATGATGGCAAATTGACCCGCGTAAGGGGCTAGAATGGGGCCAATTAGTTCTTTGAAGTCTGGAACAAATACGTCACAGACTTGATGAAATTTATTATTTATCAAACATGGAGGATAAAACAATTGTTTGCTACGGCAGCATACTGAAAAAAAATATAATTCTGATAATATATAATTCAGTTGAATTTATTTCCGAACTGCCAAGTGTCGTATTCCCATACGATAATCCGCTCTTAATTATTATCAGGAGAATATTTGATTGATAGGATTATCCATTTTTTTTTCAGTACATATTAATTCTTATAAAATGGGTACTCAGCACATTTTTCACGGGAGTAAATTTTTCTTTATTGACAGATGCCAGGAAACTTTGGTAAATTGGTATTCCAACTATTATAAGATGATCGATGCATCGCTTAGTTCTCTGTCACATTGTCGATATCAACTTGTATGACGTTCAAAAGTTTAGAGAGTGCAGAAAATTTGATATCGACGATATGACGGAGAAGTAAGTGATTTACCCAAGTTCAGTGGGACTTTTTAATTAATAACAATTACTTTAGTAGAAAGATTGCGGATGATCCGTTTTAATATGACGAATTTAATACGGTTATGAGGACGTTGGTTCAAACTCGCAAATATTGGAGAATTATTTCATTGTTTAAATGATAAATCGAGTTTGAATCTTCGGGGGGATCCTTTGAACTCTTCAACTCTTCTTCCGTCATGGCCCTCGATTAATATCCAATATTTTTTAATTTTATACTCCCTCGAGGCAACAACTAGGGAAAATCGAAGTGAAAAAATAGTGCATAATATCCCAGTGGAGTGAGCGTGAAGTCGATTGTAAAAGAGGAGAATAGCGAAAGTTGAAAAGCAACTGTGAATAAATTACCCCGAGTTTTTCCAATTGAATGGACTGGTTAATTGAATAAATCGATTGAATCGTTGGATACCCTTACCCCTAGGATTGCTGTCCATTAAATGCATCAGGATCGCTTATTCCTTAGTTTCCTAAATTATTCACACTTTCCAATTTTTTTTTTGACTCTCGAAAACCAAACTCCGCCAGGATTATCTATAAAAGTCGAACTTGTTAAGGCTTATCTCACGTACTATTTGGATAAAGCGGAGTGAAGAGCTAGACTGAAGAGAGAAGAGAGACCAGAGGATGGGAAAGTTAAAAGTGGGTTTCGAGAAATAGAGAAAATGGATTCGTGGATGCACCTGCGCAGATGTGCTGTACCAAGGCTTTTGGCTAGTTTGAGTCTATATCATGTTACCCAGTAGGTCTTATACGTTCCTCGATATCCGTATAGATCTCGATAAATAACGCCACCCTCCCTCATTCGATTTATCTCGTTTGTCTCTAAAACGTACGCCAATATCTCTTGCGTCGTCTTAAAATCCCTAACACCTCTATTTTTCCCTGTTTATATTTTTCTCGCTTTTTCAATTTATCTTGCTTCCGGGTTGTTATATAAAATTGTTTTGCCGATGGTAAAGGTAAATATGCGGACTCTGTTTCTTGCGCTGTCTCTCTCTTGGATCGATTTATCAGGACGATTTCATAATTCTGGGATATTCTCGGTTTGTGAGACAGAAATCCATTCTTCGAGTGTATTTTGTATGTAAGACGTCGGAGCAACATTTCCTTGCCTTCACCTTCGTCAACATCGGGGCGTACGCAGCTTTGTTTGATTTTCTCATGTACGTGAGACGAATATCTGTACTTTCAGCTGAAAATTGTTTCCGATTTCTGGCTGGTCTTTTTCGTTGGAAATTGAATGAACGAGTGGGATTTATATTTGCATGGAAATGTTTCAATTGTGAATATTCAGTGATCATTTGAGAGACGGTTACTTCTTTGAATTTTATGATCTGGCTCATTGAAAATGTAGGGATTTTATAGACCGGGGTCATTTGGAATATTCTTGAATTCTCAATCAACAGATCTCGCCAAGATTCCATGAGAAACTGTAACGGAAATTTGGACCATTTACTGAGAAAGAAACTTTATTTTTTTTTTTTAGAGATTTATGAATTTATGAAATTTAACGAGTAATAGTTTCTTAAATTGAGGGATTTTGTTATTTTATTCTCGATTGAGTCTTCTAAAAATACTCGTCGCATTATTGTTTTAGCTTTGTGTGTTAAAAATACTCATTTAAAAATTTATTTCCATTCATTAGAAAATACTAATTTACAATAATTTTTAACAATTTTTTTACGTACACGATATCATCTGTAAAATCAAGAGATAGAAATGATTAAAAACTTGCAAATTTATTGATATTCTTTGCTTACATTTGTTCACATAAATGAGAAATTGAGAAGAAAGCGTCAGAATTTCCCATTAAGCATTTTTGACACTTGACCGACAACAGTGGCCGTGCGGTTAGACTGCTCGACTCGTGCGCCATTGATCCGGGTTCAAACCCCGTTGGCGGTCAAAATTTTGTAGCGCTCTAATTTCAAAGCTCCACTGCTCTCCAGTACTCTCATCAAAGAGACGACTGTACCTGGGCAGATTTTTCCCTCAAATGAGGTTTTCCCCCGTCCCTCGGCGACTGCCGCACAGTTGATCATGCCGTTATGGAAAAAAAATGTACCCTCCCATTACTTAAATCGCAAAAATCACCTATTGGAAAAAAAAATAACGCCGGGATTGGAAAAATAAATAACGCGATATGATGTTCTATTCTATCAGATTGAAAACTAAAATCGTACCTTCCACGTTGTCTGACTATTCGCCTAGGTGACTGGATACACTACTCACCCCACCATGACGTGTCCCTCAAGTTAACACCCGAATTACTCACCAGATCATACTTTCCCATTTTCCAACAGCATTTACGCTAAACTTACCAATGAATTCCCGAGAATCCGACAGTACTAATAGTTTGTCTTACACTAGACGTACTTTCACTCCACTCCATCAAAACTATTTTCATCAACTAAACCGCAAACTAATTTTTTTCATTGAGAAC
>JAPYZN010001426.1:0-17523 GCA_030522865.1 Psyttalia lounsburyi | reverse complement strand
TTTCGTCGATATTTTTTCATTCTTGACAAATATTTTACACTGATTTTTTTTACCACTTACTATTCTTTATGCATTCATTGCAGTAAGAAATGATCGATAGGCGAATCTGGCTCTGATAATTCAGGGAATAAATTTTTTTCTTGCTCTTAACGTATTGATCGTAAAAAGAGTCTTGCAGTGTCGATAGGACTCGTGAAACGATGTCAGATAATGTACAGTAGCTCTTTCCTGAAAACCAATAATCATAAAAGAGCTCATTTATCGGTGATTGGAGCGGACGGACTAATTTTACACGTGAAAATACGAGGTTGGTGACGAAATGATGTAGAGAAATCAGATATGGAGCCCTATCTTGCGCTTTTCTCTTGTCCACTTTCTTAAGAGTACTAAATAATTTTGAGTTTCAATTGACCATTATAATTATCAATATGAATACCAGTTATTTTCAATTTTACGAACTTGATTTTTTTTATGTACATTCAGTTTTTAAGGGGAGAGATACCTTTAGAATTTTTAAAAAATTCAATTTTTTTTCATAATTCAAACGTATAATATATTAAAAATATACTGTTAAAAGGAAAAATCGACACATTGAATATAAACGCATACTGTCATTAACCATGTAGTCGGAGCATTGAACGCGATTATCTCGAAACTGTATTTTCAAAAGCTGCTGGTGCTGTAACTCAAAAAGTTATTGATCAAATAATTGAATTTTGACTGCTGCTGCAGTTTTTGATGCCTCACAGAAGATTGAAGAAATATTCTGAGCGCCGTCATTTTGTAAAAAAAACAAATCACATGTTTTTTACACTTTAATAATGTATCAAAAAGATATAAAAATTAATAAATGAGTAAATTATTTTTTCTGCCTACATGGACCGAAAGTGAGCATTCTAACCTCGCTCCGCTCGGTTAGAAGCGCTCACTTTCGTCCATTTCGGGGAGGAAAATCAGACAAGCATTCCACACGTGCTTACAACCCTCGCCTTCGACTCGGGTCGTAATTTTGCACGTGAGGACGACTTGTCTACTTTTCCTCCCTAGGTGAGAAATATACTATATCTCATTTTTTTAACAAAAATCATTAAAATTGACCAATTTCACCCGCTCTAAAGGTATCTCCCCCTTAAAGGGGTTAAATTTACATTTTTAGGTTCCATTGAGACTTTTTAAAGTTCAATTTGTTCTTTAAAAACAAACCCATCAATAATTAACTTCGAACTGATTTTCATTGCAACGAAATAAATTTTAAATTGATACAATTATCTCAAGCTTTGTTCCTGTACAACAAAAATCGATCAATAATTAACTTAAAACTGATTTTCAATGCAATGGAATGAATTATAAACTGGTAATCCTCCCTCCGACCTCACCCTCTTTTATTCTCTCATAATTTTCTCACTTTGCTCGAAGAAAATGAAAAATCCTCGCGAAAAATTCTTCAAATTCTCTCCCTTGCCAACAATCGAGTGAATTTATCGCGAATACCAATCCCCTGTCTCCCCGCCCCTTTGTCGTCATCGATCACTCAGTATTTCTTGGTACGAAATTCTTGGGACACCCGTTGAGTCAAGTTTTCCTCCCAGTGGTCGGCGCTCGCGCTTCTGAGCGATTCTCCTAGAGCGCAGGCGTTGATACCAAACCACCACCACCACCATCAACACCAATATTATTGGCTCAGGGTAGTTGCCTTGATATTCCAGAGACACTCTGACTGGGATCGTGCATAACATCGGGACGCGTGCGATCCCTGTTCTTCCCGCAATTGTCAACGTGAGAATTACCGAGGGGAAAAAAGGGGAAAAAAGTTGCAATATTCGTACGAGAAATTTTGATCGAGTGAGTGGAGTGAATCAGTCACTCCGAATGATGTGAATATAAATTGAAAATAATTAATAATGAGTACGATTAATTGGTTGATTGCTCAAAAGCAATTATTGGCTTTTGTTGGGAACTGATTTTCCACTGCATCGGCAAACGGTGGATATTTTTACATGGGTTTGGTGATGACGATCATCATGAAGTGATTAATTATTTTATTCGAGATTTTTGTTTTGATTCGAGTGAATCAAAAGGTGAACGCCAGGGGTGTCGTTGAAATGAACAGGAGAACTAGATGTTGGAGGTGATTTTGATGATTTACGTCGATTTTAGTGGTTAATAAGTCATTTGAGATCGAGAAAAATTGGGAAAAGTCAGTTTGACACATGGCACGTCTTGAGAGTAAGTTTTACGGTTATTGGAAAGTGAAATTACTCCCACATTATCTTTCCAAGTTTGAGGAATAATCGGGAAGTTCATCGGATTCTTACTTCAATATTTCTTCCCTCTTATGTAATCATTTTTGTAAATTAAGAGGACGCGAATTATTTCAGGGTTCGTGAGGATTGAAATAAGACTCGAAAATTAATTAGAGAGTATTTATTCATTAAACCAATCGAGCTTAGTACGCTCCTAGGCCTAGGGGTAATAATTATATATCCCGTTAATTATCTAGAATTTTTTTACCACTTGCTTCGAATGAATATTATTGTTTAACAGACAAGTTTTTGAAAAATAATATAATAATTAGGATCTGTTGATACATATTATTCTCTGCAAATTAATGAAAAAAATAAATCGGAGACATTTTTAAGCAATTAAAATTTTATAATTATTAAAAGGAGTAGTATTCTGCTCTCCATCAATTTCTGTCAAAGGAAATATCAATTTGGGCCTTAGGATTTGAAATTGAGACTTGTCGAGGTGTAAGGTCGTGGAAGTCTCAACATTTTAATGCTTCCTTGGATAAAAAAAATAATTTCTCAAATTTTGGTTTTATTGCAGTACCGAGTATAGTGGTCCACAAGGGATGCAGTAGGTCACAGAGCAGACCATCGAGTCCAACTGGCGTAACATCATCTGTTATGCCTGCATTACCATCCTCCGAGCATGCTATTATATCAGTCAAGGGCGGTAATAACAGTGTGACATACACACTACAAAGTGAACAGGACATGTTAGACGGTAATGTCAACGTCAATGTTGACAATAGTACAGCAGTTAACGATACACATCCTCCACCTAATTCACCTGACAAAACAGAAACGGAATCTAATAATAATCGGAATAGGGTGAGTACTAAAAAAAAATTCTTCCCTATAATTTATCTCCAGTCACTACACCCAATCCTTTGCTAGCAATTTCCACTTCTGAAATGTCAATTACAAATTTTGGGTATA
Source organism: Psyttalia lounsburyi (assembly GCA_030522865.1). Lineage (NCBI taxonomy): Eukaryota > Metazoa > Arthropoda > Insecta > Hymenoptera > Braconidae > Psyttalia > Psyttalia lounsburyi. The sequence continues at coordinate 14,299 of JAPYZN010001426.1, read as the reverse complement.
CTTGAATTAAATAAATAAATAAGTAAAAATGATGTATTTTTCATTGGCAATAATTTCAGATAAACACAAAAGTGAAACTTCTCGTTCGTAGTCATGCGATGAGGGAGTCAACATCTCCTCCCCGCGAGGCCCACAATGGCTCTGCCTCCCCCCGTTCACCCTCGGAACTCAGCGAAAAGCCTAAATATCCCTCCTCCCTCTCGCCCCCCTCTCCAACCCCAAAATTAAACAATAACAACGAGTCAATCTACACCAACAGTAACTTAACTACCCACTCACCCAAACAAACCCGCACAATAGCCACTTCTCCCACATGTCGTACTCCCCCACGCAACTCTCTCCAATCATCACCCTCTCCTAAATCCCCGAGCTCACCCCCCCTTCGCGACAAAGACCCAACTCATCGGTCAAAAGCGACAAGTCCCAATGCCCCAAAATGCAACAACTGCGTCAAAAACAATCAGAATGATCGTCCAGGTCTCCTGCAGACCCCCGGTTCACCGTCCAAATCCGCCCATCACTCCCCAAAATCAAATCACCTGTCGTCGCGTTACGATAATCCCCAAAATTCGCGACGACCAAATACATTGTCAGTATGCAACAATCAGTGTCCAAATCAGTGTTCAACCCTATCAATTCGCGGCTCATCGCGTCACAAATTGCGTCACCCTAATTGCCAAAACAGCAGTAGCCTGGACTCCAACATTTCACCATGTTTGTCACGCGATAGCAGTACAGAATTATACACAGACTCAACGGGAATTGATCTCGAGCAATTTATCGCGGTGACAATTAATCGCAATCAGAAGGACAGATCAGTGCTCCTCAAGATAGAGAAAGAGCTCATTGAATTCGCGAAAGATCGCCAGAAGGTTTGCCACAAATTTCCCAACATGTCATCATACAATCGAATGCTGGTTCACCGAGTCGCGGCGTATTTTGGAATGGAGCACAATGTCGATCAGTCTGGATTGTCTGTAATCGTAACGCGAACCAAGAACATGAGAATTCCCGATACGCGATTCAAGGAGCACATAAGGGATGATCTTCTGCTAACTGAGGAGCCACGTCGAAGTATTCTCAAAAGAGACTCGAACTCATTCGAGGACGGCTTCAGCTTCAAATCACCGGATCGTATGTCCGGGGATTACTGCAGACGCAGCAAGTCCTTTGAGGAGAGAGAGGAGGAGTATGAGAAGGTGCGGAGGAGAATTTTCAAGGACAGCAGTGGAGACAGCGAAGTCACATCGTGGCCTTACTGGTCTTCATCGGAGAGCTCTGATGTCTCGGCGCGCTATCGTCTTCTCCATCCCGGCGACCACAACTCAATGCGAACGCGTTTGTCCAAGGGCGAGTCCTGCGATGGCCGTGAAAATTTTCGCGGTGTCCTGAGACCCTCTGTCTCCAAGTCCTTCAGCTTTGGTGGCTACACTCGCGGCATGCTCGCGAGAGGTGACAGTGTCTCATCAACACGAAGCGCCGGGGCCAGACTCACTAAGCAGGACTCTGGTGCCAGTGTCTGTTCGCGACTAAGTCCCTCCTCAAGTGGCTATAAGAGTCAGAGCCAGAGGAGTGATGCGACCATTTCGCCATCACCATCGCCATCACCAATTCCTACAATACCATGTAATCACAAAGAGACTAGTCAGAATTCAACATCAATCGATGGATCTCAGAGTCAGACAGTTATGTGGGCGGTATCAAGTATTTCGAGTGTTCCTGCTGGCTCAATAATCATGAATCCTCGGACTAATCAGCCCTACACCAATTCCGATGGTTCCATCTATCGATTTGATCCGGAGAATCCACCAAAGATGTTCTCGGATATGGCGGAGATACGCGAGAGTTCAGCGGAGGGAAGTGTCACGGAATCCCCTAGAAATAATTCCAATCACAACTCTAAGAGGAAACATTCGCCCAAGGACAGTGGCAGAGGAGTCACGAATACTGCCACGTCACCGACTCTGCCATTCAGTGCCAGTCCTCCACCGGTGATTCAGGAGTGCACGCATGTCAAGACGACTGAGACACAGATCTCTTGTAATCATGGTGGACACAATTTCGCCAATTTTTCGCAGCAAAATAGTGTTGATGTGAGTTATAATCAGAGTCCGGTGTATTCTGGGCAGGGCATTGTCTTCCAGAGACCACCAGAAATGGGCCAAACGGGCGTTCCACCAGCTGCGGATATGGTCTTTGGGCAGAATAATGTTTATGGGAATTATTCGCCGATGGCAATGCATCAGACTTGCCATCCGCAGACAAACGAGATCACTGAGCTGCCTGGATACTTCATGGGAATGAATGTTTATGAGGGAGGAAGGAGTGGAGAGACCCAGGGAACACCGACTCATGGTTTCAGTGCTCCGCCAGGACATGCGCAGGGCAATGGTCACGGTGGGCAAGGTTACTGGCAACCACCACCACCGCCACCGCCACCTCCACCGCCACCGCCACCACCACCTCCTGTGCCGTCAGCCCAGCAGCAGCAACAACAGCATCATGGACAACCTGCCAATACTATGCCGGTGAGCTTTTTTGCTTTTGAGTTCAAGGCTTGTAAGGGAGAGTGGGGTATAATGAAACGTCTTCAATTGCTAATAACTCGGGATCGGCAGAGTGAAAATGAATAAGTTTCATTTCATATTAAGTATTGGATTTTCAGCTTCAATAAGAAAATACCGTCATTATATTCACTTGGCTGATTCCGAGTTATTGATCACGTACGGCCCCGATCGACTATCTTTTTGAACGTTATCTACGTTCGAATATATTATCTCGACTTTTTCTATGCAATATTTCATTGCAATGATTGTGTCAATACATATGAATGTATAATGAAAAAAAATAATAATGGACAGGTAAACAGCGTTTTTTAATGATTTTAAGCCTGTATGTAGTGCAAAATGGGATTTATTGTCAAATTGTTCCCCCCTCCCGGCGTCCCACTAAAACTCCATGACTAATGGCTACACTCATAGGTAAATGACGCTTTTTTATTTGCTTGTACGAAACTTTCTACTAAATAATAAAATAAAAGCGCTCTTTATCGCCCTTCAATTATTTATTAATTTTTCTTTTTCATTATAAATTCATACTCATCGGCACACTCATTGCAATGAAATATTGCATAGAACAAGTCCAACTCTTTGACCGATATTTCGATTCTCTATGTTTAATAGTAAATTATCTGGAATGTTATGAAACGTGGGGAAACAATGGTTTTAGGTCACGGCTGTATGTATGTGCTGGAAAACTCGACATTTTGATAATTAATTTTTCAGACAATTCAGCCCAAATACCGTAAAATTTGTCGGTAAATATCGGGAATTTTAATTGAACAGCTAAATATATCACACAGAGAGAAAATTTGAATCATAAAAATTTGTTATTGTTCCAAATATGGAGACAATTGAATTGAAGTGATTTCCAACAAGACAACGATATCTGCAATCGAATCGAACAATTGTTGCATCAAAATGTTTTGGATTTGATGCTAAAAAACTATTGAATAAGTTGATTCAACTAGACATGATCTGAGAAATCGACGAAGGTTTTCTCAGTGTAAGATATTTTGCTCTTCACAATTTTCAAACCATCAATTTCTTGATAAACGTACAGGCATCCTTTTTAAAACTTTCTAATCAGTGTAGTTCTTTAGACATCACAACTTCTTTAAATTTCGTTTTCCTTCAATATCTCAAAATCTACGGTTTTTTTTTTGGCAGAGGATTTTTATGAGTTCTTGCTGGGGGGATTTTGTAGGGATGACTATTCGTGTCATTGATAGGAAAGGGAGGGCAAAGATTGACGATTTTTAGAGTTTCAAGTTGAGAATTGCAGAAGGATTTGCTAGAGATTTTGAAGTTGAAATTTGATACTCGCGTTTGATGTCTCTGAACGTCTCAAGTGAAATCATCTGAATTTTAGTCCTCTAGAAGCGTTAACTCAATGATTTTTAAAGGATTACATAGAGAGCTTCAGGTCTAACTAGTTATATATTGGAGAATAATGAAAATCTGTTTTTTTGTCGTTTTCAGCCACAACAGACAATGTACTTTGTTCCAACATCGGGTCCAGCAGCCTCTGTCGTCCAGCCACCCAACGACAGACAAGCCATGCATCAGCATCAACGATTTCCATCTGGCTTTGCTTACAATCCACAAACGATGACACCACCAAATCAGACAGCGCCGAATTATGTTAACGGCTTTGGGCCCATATCGTACAATTCGATGCCAACAGTTACACCAAATCCTGCCGATTATTCGTACCAAAGCCCCTTGCACATGATACCAACTTATTATCCATCTGGACAACCGGGAATTCAACCTCCACCACCGGTTATGTGGAGGGTACCAACGCCACCTAATACACCAACGTCCAATCAAGTGGGTTTCAAAGATTTGCAACTAATCACGAAAAAAAGAACATTTCTCCAAAGCGTTCAAAGATCTCAAGTTGAAAATGAATTGATGAGGATCAAATTGAGACTTTTGGAAGGATCAAATAGAAATTTCCAAGTCCTAAACAGATTTTCGAAAATTGTAAAATGAGTTTGGAAAATCACAACTTGAGCCCTTAAAAACTCTCAATTTGAAATCGTGAATTATATTAAATATTACAGAATTGATTAATTTTTCGTTCACTTTCTAATGTATATGGAATTGAATTTCTAATTGAGGAAATCAATTATTGATATTATTTGACATTTGGTATAGGTACCAGGAGTACCCGTCATGTACTTGAATTCAGCAACTTATGGACCACCAGCGATGATGGCAGGATCATTTGGGCATCAATTACCAAATACAGGACCTCCAGGACCAACGGGTGCTTACATGACCCCTTCAATTCTGCCAAATCTTGTATTCAGACAAAATATGCCTGTAAGTAACATCCAATTCTTGTTAAATAATTTAGCGAGATATAGGTGAATGACGGGCAAAACGGGATAGCTGAATTTTCCCCCAACATTAGAAATTATTAAAAATCATTGAAAATATTCATCAATCGGATAGAATGTTTTTTTCGGCCTTTTCTAAATTTCAAATGGTGTTAACAAGACGAAAATAAAAGTTTGAAAACCGGTTAAGTTAAGAAAGCTTGACGAATCTTCGTGATATTTCTTAATGAAACTTAAAATTGAAACAGTAATGATATCAATAAGTCCAGTCAAATCGCTTTTTCTTTGATTGTAATCGGAGATTAAATGCGATCGAGTATTGTTCAAGGTCTGAGCAATTTGTGACGTGGGGGCCCAATCGTCATCACTAGTTGATGATGAATTCCATTCAGGTTCACTGGTTGTTTCTTTTTGGAGAATGGGCATTGCTCTTTTTTTACCCTGACCTCTACCCCGCATCTCATCACTGCATGGGCATTTTCTCGATCATTTCCAACACGATGTGAAGAAGCTGGAAATTCTGGCTCAGAAATTTCATTGTGGCGTTTCAACAATTCAATAGTTAAAAAAAAACGAACGAAAGAGATCTTGAATGAATTAGTCAATATATTTTAATATATTTTTCAAGTTTCATTTTGTTTTTTCTGCAAGTTGGAAGGTTTATAGACATTTATGGTGATTTTCACTACCTTGCGTATTTTCACATATCCGGTTTTGCCCTTGTGAACAAAATTACACCGATTTAGTGAAAAATTATTCATATTGATAATATTTGGGTCGGAACTAATGATATAGAAAACAAAATTTATTCTTTGACCATGTGTAAAAAGATGGTATCCCATTTTGCCCGCCTCTCCCCTATACTTGAAAAGTCGACCTAAAATAGAGACTTTTGCCATTTCCGGTACGTTATAAGGGAGATTTTCTTGTTTTTCATAATTCATACTTAGATTTGTGTGCAGACTCTCAATTCTCTCTTTTCTATTTTACAAATTTTCGAAGTTAATAGATATTTATTATTACATTATCAATTATTTATATATGAAATTACTTTTTTCTTCACAAGGAAAAGTAAAAATCAAGTTTTACATCGTTCAATTATTATTCAAGATGGTAACCACGGGCATTAGAGCTTCAACTCCCTCCGGCTCCCAGCGAACAAGCAGATCGCCTACTCCAGCCCACGAATTTTTCAACAATAATAACGTCAACGCTAATGGCGGAAACAATGGCAATGGCAATGGCGGGGCTATCAATGGGGATAACAGAAATGCACAGGCACAGTCCCGTTATCCACTGCCAATGTACCAGGGTCTTCATATTGTACAAGGTATGGAGATGATATCTCAAGAATAAACCAAGTTTGCTCTTAGTTTTATGTGAAGAAGAAATTGAAAAAAAATCCGTCTATTGCCAAACGCTTGAGAGTGAATGGAAACTGAATTCATTATTTTGACAAATGCCATTTTAGGGGATATCAGACTGATGCATCCTGGCAACTCTCGTCTCCAGTATGCACCAGTGCCATCGCCGCCCGTAGTTCAAGGCTGCCCACGTCCCTTCAGGCCACCCTCATACTCCTCCAACACGTCTGGATGCACCACTCCCAATTCATTCGACGGTCGAGGCCAGAAAATACGAAAACAGAGGTAAATTTCCGCCAGACATTTGGTTTTTTTCTTTCATCCCAAACAAAATGTTTTCATCATTGCACCCTCAGATGCTTAATTATTTTACTCGAACGATTATTCATCTGATTTTGGTCGATTTTTTTAAAATCTCTCCCACAATGTCATAGCCTCTATTGGTGGGTAATAATATGATGACAATGTCTTGTCATATGACTTCAGTGGGATGGCATAAACAGGAGAAAAGTCTACCCCTAGCGGGCTCCAATGGCCTACAAAAACCGGAAATTATCGCGGGAATTAAGGGCCGTCTTCTCGAAATTTTCTTTTTCATTTTTTCCCTAGATCCCCCAGATTTTGACAATTTTTTGTCGCTTTTCTTTCTCGGGGAATTGCACACGTGAGAAAACATGAAAAATCATTAATAAACCGCCATAATCTCTTATTACGCCTTAATTAGTTCTCAAGGGTGTACTGTGTGTGTAGGAATAATAATTAGTGTTTTTTTTTATAAGTGAATTCGACCGCCATATTATCTACATCTACTAAAATATCTAGGGAGTTGAGGCTGTGATTATACTTCGATAATTATGTTATTATCGGCATTCGAGACTTATCACACTTAATAATCGCCTGATAAGAGATTATGGCGATTCGTTTAATTCCAAAATAATAATTTTTCATATTTTCTCGCGTGTATAATTCCCCAAGAAAAAAACACAAAAAAACGGTGAAATCTGGGGAATTCTGAAGGGTCTGGGGAAATAAATTTTAAAAAATTCTCAAGAAGACGGGCACTAAATGTTGTAGAAATTAAAACACTTTCTCCTTTAGCTTCCCAGAAAGAAATAATTCCTAATATTTTGTCATATTACAATTAAAAAATCACAATTATTTTCTTATCTCTAGTGGCTACTTGTGATTTTTTTATGAGTTATCCATACGATTCGAATGGAATATTGTTACTTATATTTTCTCCGTTTATGTATCAGATGTAAATGTCAATGTTTGCTAGGTCCAAAATCACAACTCTACCACCAACTGGCGTAAGGCCCAATGTCTATCAAGTTCCTTCCATGCCCTCTATATCATCCAACCCGCCCAAAGACATGCGAGAAGGTAAAATTATCATGCACAACATTTTTTGTGATTTTTTTATCGTCTGTTGAATTCAATAAGAATATTATTCGGCAAATTTATTTTGTTCTCTGCTCCTTTCAGTCACTCGTTGGTTAATTTGTGAGATACTGTTCAGTGGGTTAAGGGGCTAATCGGAGGAGATTGCTAAAAAGAATTATCTTCTTGTTTCATTCAACAATTTTATTGTTTTTTTTTCTTTTTTGTAACATTTCTCGCTGTGTTTCTGTTCTCTGCTCATTGGGTTAATTTATTTTCCGTCATCTATACGTTATTGTCGCTATCTCGATTTATTTTTGAATATGTGTGGAATTGAGTATGCAAATGTGGTACTTACTAGGACTATTTTGTTTGTCCATTATCATCAAAGCAAAACCGATGGAAGGCAGTATGACATAAGGTACATCAAACACGTTATAAATCACGAATTTATACTGTTTCTAGTAAATCTAGGAGAATATCTATTTGCACAAAAAAATTATTTGTAATTCTGTAGCGAAGTGGTAAAACGAGATAAGTGTATTTGTTGAATCTTTATAAAACGCGGATTATCTCAGTAAAGAGTGGTTATAGAAGATAATGTCACAAGACCATTTTTGTAGTTGATCAATTTTGCAACAAAAAAAATCTTTTGATAATTTCTCGTAACATGATTCCTTACTGAGATAATACGGATTTTGAACAAATATGTAAAATGCACTTATCTCGTTTTACAACTTCGCTACAGAATTTATGTATGTCTCAGTTTGAGACTTGAAAATTGAAATTTTTGGCTTAGAAGTCGAAATTTGGGACTGGAAATTCTCAATTTTTCAATTGATTTCAATAAAAATTTTACGATGAATTGTAAAAATCGTTTACAAAGCTAAAATTGAGATTTTCAAATCTGCAAATGACATGAAAATCCCAACTTGACCTACAACATAATCAAATGAACATTTTCAAATCTCAAGTCGATGATTTTGTTAAAATTCTCTAACTGATTCTCTCAAACCTCTCAATTTAATTTTTTCGACATCTCAACTAAGAATTTTTGAAATTGCAGTTGATATTTTTCTTTCTCTCACACCTTTCGATTAATGTCACAATTACAGTTAAATTGAATTGCTTCACGTGCACAATTTTGCTTGGCAAGTTCGCTAATTGTATTCTCGTAGTGATTCTCGCCATTAATTTTTCACCAATCTCCCAATAATTAATCGGCATCACTTGGTTTCAGGGACCGTGAAGGTGACAATCACCCGTCGAAATCAGATGAGACACTAGCCAATGAGATCACCGAGTGAGGAGAATTTTAATCCAATAAAAATCAACCAAAACGTGAAAATAAATATATATAAATGAACCAGAAACAACACCGTACAAAGTAAAACGTGATTAAACTGAGGCAGGATACCCAGAGGAATTAAATAATGTTAAAAATAATAATTGAAGTGCGAAATATTTAAAGAGAAAACGAAAGTTGTACGATTAAAATAGAAAAATAATGAAGCGAGAAGAAAACAATGAGTAAAGAAAACGATGAGCGATTATTCGTCTGTATTAGCAGTTACAAACATTTTACTTTTGACTTTTTTTTCCTCATTATTTGCCATTATTTAGTCAACAAGCGAATATCCACTGTAACCCAGACAAAATCGAATTGCCCTCTTGACTTGACAAAAAAAACTGATGAAATCAATGAAAATATGTTGATCATAATTGATTGCAGTCGATGAACGTGAAAATTTAATTATTTAATTATGATACGAGGGAAGAAGGTTCTAGTGGAATTAAAGTGATGATAAAGCTGATTAAACATAGCCCATTAACTTTTATTATAAAAGAATAAACAATTAAATCTCGTTAATAGTTTACTGATTGCGTTTACCTAATTTTTTTTTCTCTTTTTTTTAAAGTACATGTAATCAGTATCTAGTCCTATATGTCTAGTTCATCATAATAAAGATAAAAGTTGATAGAAAAACTGTCTAATAAGTACACAGATGATTTTTTCTTCTCATTTTTGATTAAACAAAAGAATTAGTGAGTAATAATTCATGAAAATCCATCCAGATGATGAAGACACAGTGAATTTCAGGATATGTACTTAACGTTTGTGTGCCTCGTTATTTTTAATGATGGAAATTAGTGATTGATTATTAATTTGCAGATAGTGAATTTTTTTCGTGGGGTCGAGAGATAGTCGGATATATTTTTGGTTTATTCACAATAAAAATGAGTGGAATTGAAATGACCGTTTCTTTCAATACTCTGAAAAAAACAATTTCATTTTGAGATGTAATGAACTCAAGTGAATATTTTCGAAATTCTTAATTTAAGATTTTCAAATGTTTCAAGTCCAGACTTTCAAAACTGAAATTGACACTTAAAAACTACATTATTAACACGTTTAAACTTTCCAAATTCTCAAATCGCATGAACTCAAATCTCAACTTCCGGGTGTACCTTCAACCGAACATTATCTACATTGTTTTGTTTTGAATTTTTTATCTACAAGGCATTTATTTGGAAACCCATTTTCTGTAATAAAGAGACCTCCAAGAATAATAAATATATAGTTGAAAAAAACTACAGGAAATTAGGAACATTTTCCAAGAGTGTTTTCGGGAAATATTGAGAAAAAAGTTAGGATAGGGTAAAATAAAAAAATGTTAAATAACTGGGAGGAACAATTGCCAACACGGACCACGTGAAGCGAAAGATGATAAGCATCACAATTTTACATAAATTTTTTTGTCGCGAGTACTCTTTATTCCGGTATAGAAAAAAGCTTAAAAAATGCAGAAAATTTGTAAAAAAAATTTCAAAGGACCTTTTTTAAATGCCCTGTGTATGGTGAATTGGAAGATTTCGCATTTCAGCCTCCTTAACCGCCACGTTGACGTCGATTGGACGCCACTTGCCGTGGTAACTATCCATTTTTCAGTTTACCCTCTACTTCCTTATTTCTCCATATTTCTCAAAAACGCTCTATGAAAATATTCCGAATTTTCTCTAGTTTTTTTCAACTATATATTTATATATTTATAACTCTCTTTTATCTACTCATTGCAAAAAATGAGTTTCCAAATAGACGCATTTGTAGATAAAAAATTCAAAACAAACACAATCTAGATAATATTCGGCTGGAGGTTATACTGGAGTCAGCATAATTTTTACATGAAATACTACCCCCACCACCTCCATTTTGCGTATGCTCGCGTTACCCCCACTTCTTCGATTGATGTTAAAAGTTATGCTGACGGAACCATACACTCGCGCCTTAAAAACAAAATTGAAGATCTTTGGAGTTTTAAAATATATTTTTTCCTGTTCAGTTAATCAAATTGTTAATTTCGTTCGACTATCGCAAATGGCAATCCATTTGGCCCCTCTATTTTTATCATCAGTTTACCAATGATTCAATGGTTATAGAACATTAAACTGTTAAATGAGAAAATGAAAAATAGTAGTTCGTACGTCTTAATCGATGATTAACCTCCATGTCATTAAATATCACAATCTCAAGTTCATATTGTTGTCGTTTGTAGTGGGAAGAAAAAAAAACACAAATGAAAGAAAAAAAAACTCAATTCACTTCGCTCACCGCTGGAAATATCTAAGAGAATTGCGAAACAATTTCTTAAATTAGTGATGAAAGAAATGATGGTTAAAACAGGATCTGCGGGTAATTTAGGATTAAGTCGCATTCCGCGTTGTTTTTTTTTTACATTTTTCTCAGGAACTTTAAGTGAAATTTTATCGATTAATTTTGCACTCTCAGTTCATCAAATTTTTCCTTCTACCAGGCTTAAGGAATTATAATTCGTTCTGTCCATTTACTCATTCCTGGTGTTGGTAACTCCGATGCAGAGAAATGCAGATTGAACAAAATTCTTCCCCGTAAAATATTATAAATAATTCGGTAATTCTCATTGTTTCGTCGATATATGGAAAAATAAATTTGCATTGTTGTAGAGGAGATAAATATTGTTATGATGATACATTTTGCATAATTAAAGTTTAGGGACTTAGGCAGCTGCATCGAAATTTAAAAAATCCAAATGAAATAAAGAAAAAAATATATAGGAAGAACAGATAAGTTCCACGATGAATGTATTTCATGTTCCTAACGAGAATAAAATTATTTTTTTCGCACAGATTAATAGAAACGAACGAGAAACTATATATAATATATAAGAAAAAAAAATGAAACGAATTCTCCTCATTTTGCCTCACAAAAAGGATTATTTTTGATGTAACATGGATTAAGTGTCGTTTCGTTTGTCAATTCACCGAATCAACTATTTTTCATGAAAATGCCATTTAATAATTATACAATTATAATGGAGAAAGAAAGTTGCAGGATTATAATGATCCGGCGAAACTGGATCGAGAAGAAAGAAGAAATAGTGATGAAAATATAATAAAATATTAAATATGCGGGACTCATGAATACTGATATTTGTCTAATTATATCTCTTGTTATATTATATACATAAATATTATTCATATTTTCAAGAAAAGAAAAAATTAAAGCAATTGAAAGAAACATTCAATTATCTTATGGAATTCCTGGCGGCGGGGGGAGTTACCCCTCCCACAAGTAGTCCCTGAATCCCCTATTTTTTTAAATTAATTACTATGCGAATCGATTAAAAATTCCTCCCCCGAAATCATTCAGAATGGTCATCATAAATTATATTGAATGATAATATTATATTTAAATTTTTTGAATATAAAAGGGGCTTTCTCTCGACTGTTAACATCTTTCGGAAATAGGAATGAGAGCAAGTTATTTTGTATATAAGAATACAAAAACAGTCTTTCTATTATTTATTTTTTATTTTCTATTTTGTATAAGGTCAGGACAAGGACAAGGAGGAAAAGAACTCAGAATTTTCTTATTAAAAAAAAATACTAGGCATCAAAGACAATAATTATATTTTTATTATCTCGTTATTTACAAAAAAAGTAGTCTTTAAATGCTACATAAATTGATTGACGAGGGTACAGAGCGACATTATAAGATTATTACTTGACTGAAGTCACCCCTCACCTCCCCAAAATCCTGAAAACCCATTAGATAAAAGTTTCCACCTCCCAATTTATTTATTTTATCCTCAATGTCACTGTGAACCAACGTCAATTGTTCCACTCATTATCTCCTCGATATTGCACTTTTTATCCTATTAAAAAAATGGAGGAAAAATTAACAGTTCCTTCAATTATTCCTCACATTTTTAATCCTCAAAGCATTATTAATTAATGACCTCATTTACCCATCACCCGTTGAGTCCCCGGTTACAATTTTAATCTATTCTCTTTTATCAATTAATTATTCAACCTCGTGAAATGGCAATAATTTTCATTCATTCAAGATAACAAACACAAAAAAATCAAAAATTTCATCAATTTTTTTTTCATCGAATGATAACTTGCTTTTTTACTACATCTGGTGTTTTCAAAAAAAGGGAAAATTAATTGAAAAAAAATCTGGTAAAGTCGAATGAAAAGCCTTATTACAATAAAGACAAGAAATGTTCCTCGATGAGGATACTCGAGCCCAGACCAGAGGAAAATAATCAAATTAATAGATCAATTCCTAAAAATTAATGTTCTTCTAACAGAGGTATGACCGGTCATTCGACTGGGCTATTTAAAACTACAATCTTAACCTTTCTCCCCTTTTTTTTCATTGAGGACACTAGGGGAGTATTAATTCAAGGCGAAGCTTGAGCAAGAGAAAATCAGTAGTAACTCGGGAAAACGGTTCCAGTGCAAGTGAATTCCTGAATTTTCGAGAAATGTATCGAAAGTAACTGGAGATATCAATAATTTGCTTAATAATTTTTCTTCAGATCTCCATTCGTTCAACAAAAAAATTTCTGACGAAGATCTAATTTACCTCCGATTCCGAGGTATTCTTTAAAAAAATGGCCAATGACCCTTGTCTAAATTTTATACTTTTACAATCCAAATTTTAGGAGTTGAGTAACTAATTTGCAGTTTTAATTACTTAAATTTTTCATATAAAAAATCAAGGCAAACCGTTTTACCTCTTCACCACTGAATTCGAATTGTCTTTCAAAATTTCTAAGAAGAAATTTCAATGTCAAGAATTGAATAGTTAAATCCGCAGATTATCGGAAATTCTTTGATTACTTAAATTGATTAGGAATGTTAAATATTTATTCAGCTGCTGTGACTGTAGGCAGTGTTTGTGTAGGGGCCACTGTAGATGGAGGAGCCAGTGGTGGATACGTTCTTGTGACGTCTTTTAGCTAGTAGTACTAGAATTGCTGCTACAACTGCTGCCATCAGTATCAATCCAGCGATTGCAATACCAATGGCAAAGCTACGTTGAGATATGCAAATTGCATCACTATCGTTGATTGTCTGAAATCAATAGAAAATGAAATCGTTATTTCGTGGTTTTATTATTTTATAGTGTCGTCGAAGATAAGAAAAAAATCTCCATTAAAAAATGGAACAAAAAATGGATAAAATGTGGAATATTTTTTTTCAACAATTTATTTTTCCAAGCTCAGGCTATATTTAAAAATCTTTCAAGTTTGTTATGATTTAAAAAATTCCATTTTGTTTACAAATCTGAATATAATGAAGGGAAATATAAATTAATTTT
>JAPYZN010001425.1:930-19661 GCA_030522865.1 Psyttalia lounsburyi | reverse complement strand
CGCGTACCCCCGAGTAAAAACATCGTGCAACCCACCTAAATCCCCTCAAAACGGAAAATAATAAGCCAAAAAATGGCTGAAGGTGACGCAAAAGTGAACATGTCTCTCGGTAAGTGGGCAAAGTATCGAAATGCTAGAAGCCAAAAAAATCAACGATTCATAAAACCCCTGATCACAAATAATCGTGAGCGTACGGCTGCATCATTTTCAATATCAACAATCGCATTAACCAGAAAGCCACCTTAGCTATTTATTCGTCCACGCTTGGAACTGAAAAAAAATATCTATCTATATCGGATGGGAGCATATTAAATTCGTGGAGTTGCACACAAAATGGCGGACATCACGAGCTGCTCTTGTTTTGCAAGATGGTCAGGAGATTCAACATAAATAAGCCCAAAGTGACGAATAAATTGAGTGACAATAACGATGCTAATTAGATCCAACAGCGATTTCGAAGTTTTTTATTACCGTTTAATTCACATTTTGTTAGTGGATAATTAAACTGATGTACAACAACGATAATTTTGTCCCCGAGTATATCGGTTGTCCACTAGGAGAGGTGAGCTAATCCTTCACGAAACTGAGCATTCAACCACAATTTTACGGAAAAAAATAAAATAATACAAAATTACCCGGAATTGTCGTCGTTGGGGGCACTTTCCCACGGTATTTTCCCCCCCGATGAGTCACGAGAGAGGAACGTTCGAAGCTAGTGTTTCTGGTCGGTGAAGGGTCCAACAATATGGCGGCCAGTCCAATAGCCAAATATGGATATATCCAATAATAATCGTTATCTCAACAAGCCAAGTGTCCACGGTTTTTAGCCACTTGTCTTGGAGAGTGTCTCGTCCATTCGGTGATAACACTCGCGGATGAGGAAGTCTTCACAGCAGGGATTTCGGATAAATAGGAGCCAGTAACTGCTTCATATCCAACTGAAGATCTCCATTAATGAGGGAATTATTATCAGCCGTTCTCCTTTCCAAAAATGCTCAAGAGATTCAACGTAAATGCCCACAAAGTGACAAATAAATCGAGTGACAATTGCCATGCTAATTAAATCAGCAATTTCGAAGTTTTTTATTAACGTTTTATTGACGTTTTGTTAGTGGATAATTACACTGATGCACAACGACAATAATTTAGTCCCCGAGAGGTATATATCCGTTGTCCACTAGGAGAGGTGACCTAATTACTCACGGAACTGAGCATTCAACAATGATTTAACGAAAAAATTATCCAGAGTAATCTTCGGAGCGATTTTTCCTCGATATTCCCCTGATGAAGTGGATGTATCAAATAATACTCGTTATCTCAACAGACCCAGTATTGACGGTTTTTAGTCACTTCTCTCGGGGAGTGTCTCATCGATTCGTGGAAAGCCCTCGGCCGAGGGAGTGTCGATGGGAATTTGGCATAGATTAGACCTGAGGTCGACCCAGCTTATCGAGGAGGAGATGCAAGGAGATATGGATCAAGTTGCTAGCTCCGAGAAATGAAAACCGAGATATTAATTCCCAATCGATTTACTAAATTCACTTAAACTTTTATTTCATAATTCTCCGTTTCCCTTGTTTCGTACCGCAACAAAAAAAAAACGTCTAATATTTTTCGTTATGTTAATTTATTTGAGAGGAGTGGAGAGGCTTAAGAATCCAAAGATATACCATTGAAGGTGGAAAATATCCAGTGGCAATGTTTCGTAATAAATAATCGCGAATACGAGCTGATAAATTTATTTCCAGAAATCGCTGTTGAGGCCGTACGCTCACAATAAAAAAAAACAAATTGAACGAACCCAAGAAAGCAAACAAATAAACAAAACACAAATCCAACCCTTTTCTTCCTTTTAAGATGACATCATAAAGCTGGAGAGGAAAGATAAAAAGAAAAAAATCATGGTGAATGGTAAGGGTGGAGGGCGAAACAATCGTCAGGGTAATCGTCTGGCCCAGAGGGGCCAGAGGGGCAATAAGAGTAATAATGTTCGTGGACGTGGTGGTAATAACATCAATAAGAAGAATTTAAATGCGCCCAAGAGCCAGGCCTGGCGTCTCCAGCGTCAGCAGAGTAATGGGAGTTTTGCTGCTAAGCGTTATAAACAAAATGGCGGAGCCCCGAAGAGATTGCAGAACAAGCAGAATCTTAAGAAGCTCAATGAGCGGAAGCCCCAGAGCAACAACGGCCCCAGACCAGGATTCGCTGCGAGGCGAGCGGCTGCTGCTGCCGCTGCTGCTGGCCTTCGTGGGGGAAAAACTGGGATGACACGATCCAGGAGCCGAAATAATATTGCCGGAGCCAATAACAAGAGGTTCATGGGAGCACCCAAGGGCATCAAGAGGGTCAGCAGTCTGCCGAATCTGAGGGATCCCAATTCGGTTCATAATCGACTTGGGTATCAGAGTCCGGCGCAGGTCGCCTACAGAAATCGCGTCAAGAGGGCCAAGCAACTGCTGCTCCAGAGACAGAGCCAGAGACTTCTTCCCAATGATCGTCTGGTAATTTTGATTTTTTACTTCTTCCTTTGGAGATTTTTAAAATTCATTCTATCAATTCTTTATTTTTACTATTTTTTTCTGGCAACGCAGAAGAGTCTGGGCATTAGTAGATCACATTCTGATCCATAAGATTTTTTTTAATCTCGTAGCTAAATATTTTCAGTCTCCCAATTTTTTAATTGTCTGAGAAAAATTTGACAAAAAGATTAATTAACGAACGTTGGCTATAACAACCACTCGTCTTTTTGCAATAATCATCGATTGATCGCGTCATTTTGATTATTATTAATGCGCTAGAAGATTGTGGAGGTTGTTTATTTTGTAAATATAATTTTATTGAATTTATTCGATTGATCAGGTACCACGTCCACCGAAATCCCTGACAGCGATGCAACAACGAGCCCTAGAGAGAAGCCAACAAATGATGACCCCCCAGAGAGGCTTCAACGCCGGAGGATTGCGTTCAGATCAGATCCTTCGAGCCCAGAGACGACAACAGTACAACCAGAAACTCATGAGGATCAGGTACCTACGACCTCGCGTAGTAGATTTAATTAAATTCATATCTCATCATTGATTTCAAGTGCCCGATACTTGATTTTTGTTTTTCATTTTATTTATATATTTAAAAAAATCGTCGGCAGAGATCGTAAAATTCGTCTGGTGATTATCGCCACCGATGTCTAGACAGTCTTATTGGGAATACGAACTCCCACTGTCGCGACAGTGGGGAAATACCCAATAAGCACTTCCTGGAGTTCTAGTGGCATTCCTCCCTTAACGAAAATTAAATTCTTCGAAGTCTTGGACTTCCTCTAAATCATTTTGACACCAAAAAATAATTAGTTTATAGCACTCTCTGCCACTTACCCCCCGTCGTTAAGTCCTCGGTCCCCGACCTGACCCGGTCGACGTCGGTCCGGGCCCGATAGTACTCCGTCGGGACTGCTGAGTCAGTCTGGGCCTAATGGGGCGAATTTCGTTATATTCGCCCGCCCATTTAGTGCGCCTTTGTTCAGGCCCGGGCGTAATTGTTTGGAACTTCGAAATTGCTGTGACTAGAAGAAAAATCATTATTAAATCATTAGCAGACCTAATTTTCAACTTCCGCGCAGGATTAAGTAAATAACTCTACTTACCACGACTACAATTGCTCAGAATATTAGAATAGACAGTAAATAATTGTAAATTTCATCGAATCTTTGCTTTCCAGTGCCGCTAGAGCCAATCCAAACCCCAACGTAAACTTCATGTGCACATTGGGCGATGAGTACGGCCCGAGACAGCGCTCTCGTTCGATAAATCACGGTGGGAGTATGGGTGGCAGGCGACAACTGCCACGAGGGCGTTCACCCTTCCGACAGAATCCACCAAGTCTCAATCAGGTAAGACCAACGGCTCAGGCCAGTCAACCGAAAAAAAATCATTTTTTCTGATTTTTCTTCAGGAAAATTATAAAAAAAATTCCGTATTTTCTGAAATGATATTTTTTCAAAACCTAAACCGTTTCAAACCTTCAAAACAATCTAAAAATCATTGCCATTGATTTATTTTCATTTTTACGAAACGTAAAATCGCTCAATTGGTCAACTACTTCCCCAGTGGAATCGAATAATTAAAAATCTCATTGTATTTTCCAGCATTTGCCTAGAGGACCAATCTTCGGGCGTCCCCGTTCCCGCTCAAGGTCTCGCTCACGCTCGCGTTCACGCACAAGGACGGTTCCCCAGATCCACTCAAATCCACACGTCGACGATCGCACCTTCAGCGAAGTAATGTACAGCGTCGGAAATAATCTTGGAGTCACTGGGCGAACCCTCAACGACAGATTTACCTTCTAAAATAAACCCACCGAGGGCCATCTACACTCTTACTGGACACTATCGAAGACTGCTAACAGATGAAAATAATTCAAAACAGATTGATAATCTCCCGCACGTCGAGGAGAAAATTAACGTGGGCTAAGTTGCGTGTACTCGCGTGCACAAACGTGTATAGAAAAATTTATCGATGAGACAAAATACTGAAATCATGGAGAATCATTCGATTAACTCGTCTCTTGAGTTATTAAATATTAAATAATATACAGTGAGGCTGTACTTTGTTTCGTGTATGACCTTACACAACCAAAATTTAATGGTTAGTTAAGATTTCATTGTCATCTTTTTTTTTTTGCCAGGCGGAGAGCAACGAGGGCGTTTCATAACTTTTACTTTAGTCGAGTAATTCATTGTGTGATTATAACAAATTATTATCTTCTCTCTTTTACTAAGATTACGATTAAGAGTATATTACACTGCAGAGCATTAGGTAAGCGTAATTACGTAGAATTTTATTGAACGATGTGGTTTTTTTTCTTTCTCTCTTTGTAAAGTGGATGACACTTTGTTCATTTACTGGTGATACTGAGAGGATCTTGTATTGTGTAGATCATAAATTGAGAAATTTATTACGATAATCCAGTGATTACGATGCACCTACTGATAATACTTGATATAAGAGTTGAATAAAATTAGTGATGAAAATTGAAATTATTTTGTGGTTTTTATTGTCGACGGGGGATTTTATTTTTAACAATTGTTTTACTTTCCCATTAAAATTTGGGGTAAATAAATTGGGGAGCCGGATTCCTTGAATTTTTCTATTGAACGTCCGTGCGATTATTCAATTATAAACCTCACATTATTCACTATGAATTATTTAACAAACTGAACAATAAACAATAACTTCTTATCGGCAAGTTAAAAAGTTGGGAGCGAATTTTGTCTCCGATATCAATTTTAATATCTCGACGATTAAAAAATTCCAACTCAGCCGTTTCATCTGAAAAGATTATTAAATAAACATTGACTCCCGATCCCCGTAGCTCGGGGTTCGCACGTGTCGCGCGAATGACGTGGGGGAAGATCCGCTACAAGCGAGCGAGTGTTAAAATGAAGCAGTCGATTAGTCATGAAAAATAAATGATAGCGCTTGTTCTTTGTTTTTAATCTGCAAAAAGGCTTGTAAAATGTCAGAGTTCAGTGTTGAGTGAGCCTTGGAAGATGTTAATAAAATTCTTATTCATATTTTCACTGCATATCTAACGTCGGGTGGGGGGTGGTGGGTGAAACCAAGGGGAAGAGGATGGAGTGATTTTGTTGCTGTAGTGGGAGCAATTGATCTCGTGAATTATTTTATTTACAACCGGGACAATCACTCAAGATGCACTCGGCTCGTGCGCTCCTCAATGGCCTCTCTCGCCGCATCGCAAAGCAACAAGTAACAGATATTCCTTACAATTATCGCCATTAATTAATTACTAACAGAGGGGAAGGGGCAAAATGGGCAGTTTTAGTAGGGAATGCGTTGGGAATGAGAGAGTGAAATCTCCCGATGTCCCCGGACATTTTCCCCAGCTTCCGTTGATTTTATCGTCGCCCGTGTTGCCCCCTCTTAATTAATTGTGCGCACCAGCTGATGGGGATTTTATGGTTTAGCTACTGGAGAGTCGAAAAATCGTCCGAGAGCAGGTGAGAGGACTCAATGTTCACGAGCACGTGGCCTATACTCTGCTGAGCCAGGCGGGAATACCTACGCCTCCTTTCAAGGTCGCCAAGAACCCGGCGGAAGCTGGGGAACACGCGAGGAGCCTCGATACCCGGGATATTGTACTCAAGGCGCAGGTTTTGACGGGCGGCAGGGGAAAGGGAAGTTTCAAGGGCTGCGACATCGGCGGAGTCGTTGTTTGTGAGACGTAAGTCTGAGACGATAATTCATTAATTAGTCAACTAATGAATTCATTGATTTATTCATTTATTATGTTAAATATCCTGTTATTAATTTTTGGTGAATAATCCGAGGGAATTGGATATGCTGGGATTTTTTTACGTTCGATAAAATATCTCTCGGATTTTTAGTTTCAATTTTTTATGACATTCTGGCCTCAAGTGCAGTTGTTGGATTTTTTAAATAAATAAAGCAGTTTTTTAATTGAGAAAAAAATTGGATAATAATTTTATCGCATTTTTCAGACCCGAGCAGGCCCTCGCCAATGCCGAAAAAATGATTGGAAAATTTCTGGTGACAAAGCAATCGGGCCCTGAAGGGAAAATCTGCAATTCCGTGATGATCACCACCCGAATGTTTCCCCGGAAGGAGTTCTATCTTGCTGTGATGATGGAACGAACATTTGGCGTAATATTCTTATCAAAAACCTCACAGTTCGCCAATAATTTTAAGCTCATCTCAAGATAAAAAAAAAATTTGCCCCTCGAAAGGGAAAAAATTGACATCACTTCCCTTGATTTTTCCTCGGGAATTCAATTCTTCCGATTAAAATTGACAAAACTATTTTTGTCGGATTAATTATCCGATAAGAAAACCATCGAATCTCTAATTTTCCGTCGTCGCCGATGATTTTAACCGGACAATCGCTATGGCAAGGACAAATCACGAGAAAAATGGATTTTAATTAATTTTTTTTGAATAACAAAAATTTTTTGCGCGGAGGTGAGCTTTAATGATCAAATCGGAATGAGACATAAGATAATTACCATTGGAATTCAATTGACGTAATGTCTGTGGACTTCGTACAGGGGCCGGTGGTCATAATATCGACTGAAGGCGGTGTAAACATTGAGGATACGGCCGCAAGTCGTCCAGATGCGATCGCTTATTTTCCAATTGACATTGAAAAAGGAATTTGTCCGGATGAGGCGCAAAAAATTGCCGCCAAACTGGGACTCGAGGAGAAGGGGGAGGCGGCGGTTGCGGAGATGATTGCGAATCTTTTCAAGCTTTTCGTTGAGAAGGATGCTCTCCTCCTGGAGATTAATCCCTTGGTCGAGGATATTTGCGGGGATTGTAAGTTTTTCCTCAACGAGAAGACAATTAATTCAATTTGTCGGTGTTCAATGTTTTTGTCTCGAGTTTTGCTCATTTGGAAAATCTTTTCCCAGATATTTATTAACAAAACTCGTGCCAAAGGTCGGTTTTAATTTAATCTCTTTTATAGTCGTCTCTTTCTGATTGTCACCCTCTGAAAATCAACAGATTACGCGTTGGACTGTAAATGTAATTTCGACGATAGCGCTGAGTTTCGTCAGAAGGAGCTGTTCGCCCTGCGAGACCCTTCCCAGAAAGACCCCAGTGAGTCTCAGGCGGAGAAATTCAATCTCAATTACATTCCTCTGGATGGGAATATCGCGTGTATGGTCAATGGAGCGGGCCTGGCGATGGCTACGATGGATATAATAAAACTCAGCGGAGGAGAGCCCGCGAATTTTCTGGATGTCGGCGGTGGAGCTACTGCGGAGACCGTCAAGGAAGCCTTCAAGATCATCTCCGCCGATGACAAAGTAAAAATTGAAAAAGTTCCACGGAAAAATCTGTCGCGTTCGCTGGACCACTGAATTATCTCACCGAAGATTCCATTGAATCCCATTAAAATATTGCCTACAGAATTTTCTTGACTCCAATTTTCTTCTGATCACTCGTAATGCCTGGCAATTATGGCAGGCTTTTTTAATTTATTTATGGCCAATGGACAAATTTAATTCAGCGGAATAAATTTCTCGGAGAAATTAATTTTCTGAATCTTTCAGGTTGACGCGATTTTTGTTAATATTTTCGGGGGGATCATGAGGTGTGATATAATTGCGGAAGGTATCATCAAAGCCACCAAAGAGTTGGACCTGAAAATTCCGGTGGTAACGAGATTACAGGTGATACGATAATTTTATATTAAAAAATTGAATTCCGTACTTTCGGGAAACCGACAAAATAATTAGACAATTGTCCCATAGAGAAAAAATTAATGATTCCGTTAATTAAAAATATTTAGAGGTTTGGGAATTCCCAGGCTCAATTTATTAACGAGGACAGAAAGTTTGAAGCAAAGGATTTTACTCTCAACATTCCATTACGTATGGTCATTTGTTTATTGTGCTGATAATGAAATTTCAGGGAACTAATGTCGACGAAGCCCGCAAATTGATTCGAGACGCCAAACTCAAGATCATACCAATAGACGACATGACCGAGGCTGCGGAAGCCTCCGTGAAGGTCGCTAAAATGCTACAGCTAGCGAGATCTCTGAATCTAGATATCAATATTACATTGCGAGCAGATAAAGCTGGAGATGATAGCTGTGATAAGAAACCTTCAAAGTGCTCCACAAAATGCTGACAATGACGTCGGTGACTCATTCCACGATTCATTGACACCAGACAACACTCGCTGATATGACCTATTATCGAACGAGAGCTGAGAGAAAAAAATTTTCATTGCCAAATCGCGTGAATTGACTAGACAATTGAACTTTCTATTCATTGTTGGATTGTTCACAAGAAAAAGACCCATAAAAAACAAAATAGAATTATTATCATAATTTTGGTTTACAATTAATACTCTATCGAGTCATTTTATGTAAAATTTATTGGGCTCAGCTTCACTGATTATTTTTTCTTTTTATAAAAAAATCGGGAAATTCCAGCGGGTGAAACTGAGACGATAATTTGGTTTCTAAATAAATTATTCTATTGATACATTGTCTATAGACAATTTCTGTTTGCTCAATTGGATTAATAATAATCCGATCGAATGAGTTCTCCCGAAAACTATAATTCTATTTAATTTTAATAGAATTGTCTATTGAATTCTCCGGGTTTATTTTTATTTATTGAATTTTTCAACTTGTGAAAAGTAAACATTTGGAGAGAAATCATAATTTTATCGATTGTGAGATATGAAATTGAAAATACAGAGGGCCATTGATTTTTATCCCCGTCTTGTTTGTCTTAAATTATTTCTCATGGAAATTATTTTGTATTCCATTTGAATCCACCCGTCAAGTGCCAACTGTATACCTGACGTCATAATCCCCGACGACGAGAGAAAAAATCGTCATTGGTTAAAGTGCAGTTGGCTCTCGAGGAGTGGGGTAAGCACGAGTAGTAACAGGACAGATTGACAATTCCACAGTCTTGCCATCGGCGTAGAAAGATGGCTACCATGTTGTCCCGGACGATATCAATTGCCGAGAACTTGGCACGTTTTAACGGCCCAAAGGTAAGTTTTATCACTAAAAAATATCCAAAATATCCTTATACCCTTGACACAACAATTTCTCGATCGATTGTTGCCATTTGCGGGGCTGGATAATCCTCAAAATGAATAACCAGTGGCTGTGGACATTAGGGCGAACTCCATATTAGAATTATCGTGGCACAGTGTTTCAGTTCAAAGCTAAATTGAGCGCCAGGGTCAGATGATTCGAAGCCAAGGATTTGAGGTGCATTTTGCCACAACTTTGCCCCTCATCGTTGACCCGATTTTTTTTCTCGATACAATCGAACTAGACTGACAGTTACATAATTCGGGGCTTTTTTAATTATTGAGAAAATTTTTGGAGGAATTTTTTCACGAGATTTTTGCGAGAGTTTCCTTCGGATTTTTCAGTTTGGAGGGATGCTCTTGACATTGGGCTTCAATGCCCATACACTTTCAATTTAATAATTATTTGTAATAATCCAATTGAATAAAAATAATTTACAGTTTTTCTGGGGATTATTTTTAGTATTCTTAATTTTAGAAGTCATTGAGTTATTCAGAATACTCTGATTTTCTGGGAAATTCATTCGATTGACATTTTTTTCTACAAATGTTTTGAATATTTTGTTGCCTAGAGTAGAATAAAATAAAATAAGTAACAAAAATAAAGCTAATAAGTGGAGTAATTTCTAGAGGAGTTGAAGGGCTTCTGTGCCAATTTACGACTCCTTTGTCAGAACTCTTTAATTATAATGCTATAAACAATCTAGTTTCCTGATTTCCCTCGATTATTTCTTGTTCTTCAGATCTTGGCCTGCAAGAGTGGCCTGACAAAGCAGCCAGTGAGGAATTTAAATGTCCACGAGCACATAAGCTACAGTCTCCTCAATGAGGCTGGAATTCCCACCCCAAAATTCGGAGTCGCCAAGACTCCAGAGGAGGCAGCCAAATTCGCTGCCGATCTCAATACCAATGATATTGTGCTGAAGGCGCAGGTGTTGGCGGGTGGTCGAGGCAAAGGGCACTTCAAGGACAGCAGTGTGTCTGGTGTCAAAATGTGTGAGACGTGAGTATTGATTTACCAACGTTAAAACAAGTCCCCAATTATCGACATTTTTTGTGTAAATAAATCCAATTTTCCTTCATTACTCCATCAAACTACAGCTCAGCATGTTCTCGCGGTTGCTCGTTACTTCGACGAGCAGATTATTCGGCAATTTATTTGTTTAAATTATTCCAGTTATGAGTCTCGTTAGGGAAGCTGTCGTTAGTGTCATCTTGAATTTAAATAAAAAATTGAACTGTTTCAGGCCGGAGGAGGCCAAGGCTCTCGCCGCCCAGATGCTAGGAAAATTATTGATAACTAAACAGACTGGCGAGGGTGGTAGAGTATGCAATGCTGTGATGGTGGCGCAGAGAATGTTTCCAAGGAAGGAATACTACCTCGCGGTAATGATGGAGCGAGCTTTTGGCGTAAGTTCTTCAATACCCCAATTTTTATTAATTTCCATTTTTGGGACTGACAAAAGAAGCGTTCGAGACATTCTTTCTCAGGTACTGCAATTTTTTACATGAGAAAATCCACTGGCAATTATTATTTACATTCTATACGCAATTTTGAAGACCTCAGAGTATTTTCAACACTTCTAGTGTCTGTGGAGCAAATGAAACGACTCTCTCCTCAGGGAACAACAATTGTATAATATGAGGTTAAAATGGGAAAAGTCGACTTCTTTTGTGTCATTAATTCCATCAGTCGCGACCTCGGTAACGATTGAAAGAGTAATTGCGTTTATTTATTTTTAGGGTCCTGTGATAATTGCCTCCAGCCAGGGAGGCGTTAACATCGAGGAGGTAGCGGCGACAAATCCTGGTGCCATCATGTACGAGCCCATTGACATTCAGAAAGGCATCACCAAGGAACAGGCTGAGCGAATTGCCGAGAAACTCGGTCTTGGGAATGTCAAGGATTACATCGGGAAAATTATCCTCAATCTCTACGACATGTTCCTGAAGAAAGACGCACTTTTGCTGGAGGTCAATCCACTTGCTGAGGACATCAAGGGAAATTGTGAGTTCATATAATTTTGTTAAACTGAAACTTCACACGAAGACACGAAGACACGAAGAGTGGAGAGAAATTCCTCAGATTGTTTTGGCCTGGCAAATTCTAATTACAACTCGTGTTTCCCAGATTTTGCATTAGATTGCAAATGTAGATTCGACGACAACGCAGAGTTCAGGCAGAAGAATCTGTTTGGGCTTCGCGATTGGACCCAAGAGGACCCCAAGGAAGTGGAGGCGGCCAAGTTCGACCTCAACTACATCGCTCTCGATGGAAATATCGGGTGCATGGTTAATGGAGCTGGTTTGGCTATGGCCACCATGGACATCATCAAACTCCACGGCGGAGAGCCTGCCAATTTCCTGGACGTCGGGGGCGGCGCCACAGCCTCAGCTGTGAAAGAAGCTTTTAAAATCATCACCTCCGACCCTGGGGTAACAACTTCATTTTTTAAATTCTCAACAAACAAAAAACTCATGAAGAAATTAAAGGATTTTGCTCAAAAGAAAATCAAAATCCGTCCAGGAATCTCTTTAAGCTTAGACAATCTTTTCCAAAAAATTCTAGTGAATTCTTCAGGTTTTCTATTGAATACTTTCCTCTGTCACAATAACAATGAAAACGATAATTATCAATTAAAGATTAGATAAAGCTCCCAGACAGGCATTCCACTCGTCGGAATTTTTCTGTAATTCATTAAAAAATTACACGTGACGTTTCCCGGAGAACAATTTCCTGAAATTCCTGGAGAGTAGAAAACGGAGTTTCATTTCCCCGTTAACAATATTACTGCGGGGCTATCATTCTGTTATCTTAGACGTTAGTGAGTTATAAATTTAAAAAATAATAAAAGCGAAAATAAAATTCATTCTCTTCAGTCCGGAAGAAACGAAGAATTTTATCCAATTTTCCACGACACCTGGGCTCAGTTAATTCATTAAACTACATTCACCTGAATTAATGCAATTAAATTCCCATTAGGTTCACGCACTGCTCGTCAACATCTTCGGTGGCATAATGAGGTGTGACGTAATCGCCGAAGGTATCATAGCAGCCACAAAAGAGCTTGACCTTAAAATTCCAGTTGTTGTTCGGTTACAGGTAAAACGCAAAATCAATTGAATTTATTAAAAAAATTTTGCCTATCGTTCCTCAAAAATCCAATTGGATTATTATATTGATTACAATTTTGCCGATTTTCGCAGGGAACCAATGTCGATGAGGCGAAAGCTCTCATAGCCAATGCCGGACTGAAGATCGTTCCAGTGGACGATCTGGACGAGGCGGCGCGTGTGGCTGTGAAGCTGTCGACGATCGTCAAGCTCGCCCACTCGGCAAATCTGAGCGTCAACTTTGAAATTCCCCCAATCTCGTAGATCCCATTAAACAAATTTACCCAATTCTGTTCGCCTCCATTTAGCCAGTCGCCAAAAGAAGAAGAATGAAAAACTTGGAAAGGAAATATATGTCAATGAGGCGCATCAAAGGTGTCCAACAGAGGGAAAAGAAAACGTTTGAAAGTGATCTATTAGCGTTAACTTGCTGATTATTTTCTCAACATCTCGTCTCTGCTTCTCCGTCGATTTTACCTCTCTAAATATTTATGATAATTATTGAAAATAATGAGAAATGCAGCTGACGTCTGTTACGCAATGAAAAAAAAGATAATGCAAAAGTGCATGTAGGTAGTATAATTCATTAAACAATCTGAGGAAGTGTTTGCCATGCTGAGCATCGGAAACCACTAATTCACATTAAAGTGCAGGCAAAATTACTATTCAATATGCATTCGTTTTACCTTCGAGCATGGAAAAATTTGATAGATTAATCGAACCTATTGACTAGGAAAATCTATTGATTTTCTCTCAACCTACGGAAATTCAATAGATTTTTTTTTACAAAATTTGGTTCAGAATTTATATATCATTTTTTCGTGAGTGTTTAATCGACAAATTTTCTCTTTTTATTGTAATTTTGATCTTTTTGGATCGAGAGATCTGCGATTCAGTATTAAGTTATAAACATAATTGGTAACAAGAGCAAGAGAAAATTCTACATCAATTCGGTATTTGCACATGGAGTAGAAACTGGTGGAATTTATTGTTCGACGAGTCTTCCACTCCATCGTCCACGTCAATAGCTGAATTGTTTTGATTAATTTAACGGGGTTTAAACGAGATTAATGTAACCACTGAAATCGAAATTGTATTTTAGCCTGTCCAATGTAACATAAACTATCCATGTAATACATATAAATTATTTTACATAAATTATTGCTTTATTTCCATTCTGTATATATTTTTTTATTTATTTACGATCTCGTGATTCACTGCCACTGCTCTCGGCAGTTTGAGACGCAATTAATTTGTCAGGCGTCAAAAATTGGATTCAATTTTTTTTTTCGTTGTCGGAAAATTATTAACGGGGAAAATTATTATTATTAGTATTATTTAATATTAGGAAAAAATTGCAGTTTAGTTACTTACTCAGATGGTAATTTCTGCCTCTTCCTTCCATCAACTGATGATCAATTGGCGGCCTTGGGCCAGTCCTGAGGATCACGAGTACCGAGTCGGTAATTCATCATACCCAGAATGTGCTGCCCCCACAATCCACTTACCTCCCCCCCAAACCCTCTTTTTAAACCCCCTCAACTCACCAATTTTACGCAATTTAAAATTTCGAAAAAACTGCGACAAATTCCCCTAAACCGATTATTCAATAAAAAAAATAACAAAAACTTTGAAAGTTTTTAAATCGAATGTAAAAGCCCAACCGTATCAATTTAAAGTTTCGCAAAAACTACGAAAAGTTCGCCGATAAATAGGCCGCCACCGCCACAAAATAATCAACTGTTAAAAAAAAAATTCAATTATTTATTTACGGACAGAAGTGGATGAAAAATGAGAAGAGCCGTCGGGTCTCGATTAAATCCCTCATTTGGTTTTTTCCTCGCCAGGCGAAAGCTCAAATGTACTGCAAAAAAAATTCTACACACGCTCCTTTCCATATCTCACAGTCTCTCTTTGTCTACCAAAGCTCCCGCTTTATTAAATTCCGTGTACTAAACGCCGAGGGGCATAACTGCTGCTCCGTACCCTCCCCCAGCCTTCCTATTTATTACGTTTATTAAGTCTGAATCGTTTGGCCTGAGTCATTAGACTCCGCAGACTCCGTTTCAAGAGATTTATGAGATAGTTACCGGGAAAATCGACAAAAAAATCGACAAACTGACGATTTTTAAAACTACGTTCCCCGTTTTTTTATAAAAAAAACCCTTACTAAGCTCCGGACATCCCAAAATAACGAGAAAAAAAAACGAGTACTCTCCCGAGAAGTGAAAAAAAAAATTCTTTTCTCAATATTATTCGCAAAAATAATGAAACTGTTTGAAGAAATTGATAAAAACTGCAAATAAAGAGGAACAAAAATTTTTTTTTATCGTCACCCTCCCCTAGAAATCTTGACGACAAAATTATTCAATTGTCCATTGCTCAGATGATTCATCTCGTGCATTGGGGGAATGATATTGACGATTTTTCCCCTCGCGTTGACTCATCAATTTCTCCAAAACATAAAAAAAAATGGTAGAGAGTGAATTCCGTACGCTGACACGAATTCATGGGAGGACTGAGTGAGCCTGGATGAGCAATTCCACTGGAAATATCGTCAATGATGCATGTCATCCGATATTACTTGTGAACACTTCGTAATTGCCTCATAGTACTCCAGTTTATTCTGTATTATTAAATCACCCGAGTTGATGGTTCAATTATTG
The DNA here is from genome assembly GCA_030522865.1 of Psyttalia lounsburyi. Taxonomy (NCBI): domain Eukaryota; kingdom Metazoa; phylum Arthropoda; class Insecta; order Hymenoptera; family Braconidae; genus Psyttalia; species Psyttalia lounsburyi. The sequence goes on along the minus strand of JAPYZN010001425.1, from coordinate 4,285 downwards.
GGACAAATGACCCTGAATATGAATACTGCTCATGTAATTGGAGTGGCCCAGTGGAATGCACTTTTAATCGGGCCATAAAAGATCAAATGATTCTCGTTGAACTGATTTTCGGTGAGGATGTAAAATACTAACGACGTCATAAAAGATATTGATTAATCAAAATTTTATAATTGAGACTGCGGTTGATATCTTTAATTAACAATTTCCCTGCTGGATAATTGTGGAGATTAAAAGGCCGATAATTTTTTCAAGTGTCAACTGAAACCAGAAAATTCCTCAGTCCAAAATTAAAATTAAATCCCAATTTTTTACATTACTTTCTTAATTTTTGTCAACTAAAGGTGAGATCAAAATTGAAAAAAATGATTAGCTTCAAGTGATCTCTCGTCAAATTGTTTTCCACCCAATATTTTCCATGGAAATAAAAAAACGAGAAAATGTTGACCCTTCCGATTGAATCCCCCGAAATACCGATACAATTTTCTGTCGACCCTGGGCTTCCATTCAATTTTTTTCATACGTGACCGTGCACTAAAACCGAACAGCCACAATAACAATTCCACAGCAAAAAAAATTGCGCCCAATTTTTCGGAAAACAGTATTTGTTGTGGCCAGATTGAGAGCACTTTATATCAATTTATTTGGACATGTGACTCAGAAAAATTCCCACCTCGACTAGACAATTTTTCAAAAAACCGCATTTGACATAATTTTATTACCAACAAAAATGTGTCGAAAATAACAACCAAGTAATTTTCAACGCCTCAAAATTATCAATTACCAAAATTTCATTACCAATTAATTTATCTCCCGAAATCCCTATCGACCACGCGAAGACGTGTTCCCCCCCAAAAAAATCGTCGATTCGCCCTGAGCTAAAAAACCAATTAATTAATTAACTAACCATATTTTTCCAGACAAAAAAAAGGTCTTTGTCCCTGAATGTCCCCGCATGCCCCGGCGTCCTCGTTCCCCAAGAGGCTCGCAACAAAACCGTCTAAAGAGGTCAAAGTCTGAGTATCCCCCGGCGACAATTTATGTAATCTCCATTCCCCCGCAATTTTCAAACGCATCTAATTTCAATTGTAGGACCGTATGGATAACGTTTGCACACAGTGTCTCTAATGTAATTTCCGATGATTAAGCCACCGCCCCCCCCCCCCCCCCCCCCCCCCCCCCCCCCCCCCCCGCCCCCCCGGACAATGTGAGACAGACGCAGGCAGTGGTACACACGACTGGTGAGTAATGAATTTCACATGCTTGACAATACAACAGCACGAAGTGGGATTTTGCCTGGTGTCCTTCAGACTCTCGACTCACCAGACGTGATTTCAAACCGTGTACAACCATCTCCATACCCAAAGCCCACTCCATCTCATCCTCCATTCACTTATTTACGTACAACAGTATGAACACGGTAAGTGCATAATGTTACACGAGAACTTGGAAAGTCAGATTTACTAGTACTTTGTGCTGGTACTAGCAAGCTAGATGTACCAGAAGTGTCTGGTGCAGTTGGAGATCCTGAGCTTTACTCTCAGTTGCATTAATGCCCAATTCTAATTGTGTAATTCCGTAATTTTATGCAGATTACGGTGCATCCCTACCGCTCGTGTGCGACGCTTTTCTGGATCGTCTGGTGTCGTCTGGTGTTTGGAGTAGTCCGGGATTTTTTAGACCTCCGGAGTATCTCTTGAGAGTAATTGGGGTTGATGATAATTTGCAATAATTAGGGGTGTTCTCGGGGGCTGAAGTAGGAGTCCTATTGCATTTGCGTCCAGAGGAAATGTCAATTATCCGAGTATTTTAATTATCAATTGTTAGAAATTAGAAATTATCGGAAAATTTAATTTGATAAGAATCCTCGGGCCGTCCGAATAATTAATACAACTAGATTAATTTTCGGATAATTAATCATCTCTCCGGATTACTTTTTTCGGTGGTTTAGAGAAAGATATTCAGGATTTTTGTTAATAAAAAATTGATGAGAAATTTTTATTGAAAATGGGTAGACCGGACCGAGATTCACACCCGGTTTATTTTGTCTGGTGCTCTTAAGAAAATTCTAAGAGTGTAATAAGGGGAATTAGAATTGTTTAGGCGGACGAGCACGGGCGGGGAGCCGCGGGGGCTTCGCTACATTAACGCTCATCTCTAGTAATCCCGTTACTCCGTAATTGCATGCAGATTACTGTGATTCGCTTGGAGTCGTATCCCTCGGAGTCTCGGGGATTTTTCTAACCCTGGGGAGACTCCCCAAGACTCCCCAAGTGTCTCTAAGAAACTGCTAGAAAGGGTGCTCACGAATAATTTGGATTACTAATAATTCGCAATAATTAGCGATCCTTTCTGGGGCTAAAATGGGAGTCCAACAGCACCGGCCCTGATTGTGTCCGGAGGAAATGTAAATTTCTTGAGGACCACATTTTTAAAATTTTCTCTAATTCTCAATTACAATTTTCTCCATTCCCGGATTAATTTTTCCGTTGTCTGGGGCTCTTAGGGAAATTCTAAGAGGCTAACAGGGACAATTAGTCTTGCTTAGGGAAATCAAGATGTGTGGGGGACCCGATGGGCCTCCGCTACACTAGCGTTCATTTTTAGTAATGATATAATTCCGCAATTGCACACAGATTACCGCGCCCCCCTCCCCCATATTCGCCACTTTTCCGTATTACCTCTGGAATCCCCAGGAGTCCTGCGCACTATTTTTCTAAATTTCTGCCGGGACACCTCCCAAGTGCCTTTTTGAGATCGCCGGGAAGTGCTGCATTCACGAACAATCGGAGATTAATGCGCTGGCAGTACTTCCCGTTTACGCAGAACCTCTTTGTCGCAGTTTTTGTTCTCGAGTGTTTAATAATACTATTGCGAGGGATTTCCGCGTCCCAGATTTCGAGCCGGGGCTGCGGCTCGATACCAGGGGCTTCTGGATCGCCCCAAGAAAATACCGCCATCATTTTTATTACTAAAAAAATCTCCTCCCGATTTATTCAGCTCCCAGGTCCCACCCGCCAATCGAAGCCATCTCCTCCCCCTCAAAAATAATTTCCCCCAAACAATCTCGCAAATTTAATCCCCCTCTCCGGCGCTCGATAAATCTCCAGTTCGCTCGTTCAATAATCCACCGATCTCAAAAATTTAAATTTGCGAAACTGAAAAATTCATCTATATAGTTTCCACCGGAGTTACGATTCAATTCCCTCAATTATTGAAGCCCAAAAGTGTCCTCCCGACGGGGGAGAAAAAAAAACCTCATGAATTCGAAAGTCCTCCCCTGGATCATCCCCTCAACTGTCTCGGGGACCTTAAAAAGAAAAAAAAAAACTTGAAATTGTCCCTCTGGTAAAGCGAA
>JAPYZN010001424.1:1250-25052 GCA_030522865.1 Psyttalia lounsburyi | reverse complement strand
CACGATTTCTGACTTTTACGCACACCGTGCGGAAAAGTACCACTTTACGCACGAAAACCGGTACCGAAAAGTGAACTTTTTGGGCAGGTATTGCAAAAAGTTAGGTGTGCAACACGTGCGTATCGCCTTTCTTGCCTCGTGTGGTCGCCTAGCAGCACTCGTGGCCGGCTTTGCAATACTATTTCGGACTCTTACCATAACATAGGGTTGATATAACATGAAAAATCAAAAACTTAAATTTGTCTGATACAAAGCTTCCATTGGGAAGCAATAACAGAATAAATAATCCACAGCACTGCTTACGTCACTAAAATAAAATAAAATAATAATAAAAAAACTCGACTGTGGGCAGAACTTTGTAAGTAAATTCCTCCCGCATTTTTCAGAAAGTATTTCGTCGGTTACATTCAGCATTTCCTGAATTTCGCGAGTAAAAATTCGCTTCCCGGGATCTTTCCCCAACTTTTAATTCACTGGACGTCAAAGTCCATGAGTTTCCCCAAATTGGTCCTTTTAAATACGATCCCTGGGGTGTATATCAACAACCGTGAGCACCGTGCTATTATCGCAATGACTCCAAAAAAAATAGATTTGTACGCGCAAGTTTTTCATCCGGATCTCTACAATTCCCCTGCATATGTCCACTCTCCATTTCCCCTAGACAATTAATTATTCCCAACGAATTATTCCTCAATCCCATTAATTTGTCAACCCCACAAAAGCCCCTAGACAATACCCGCCCCCACCTGCCACCCGTGTCACCCACCAAGAACAATTAATATGTAAAATTCATCCGGTTGTATGTGCAGGTACATAAAAGTGCGAAGTTCACACGTTAGAGTTCACGAGTGAATGTCGAGTGAGGGTTGGTCTCCCATTATCCATATATCCCCGAACAAAGGATCTCCAGCGACACGTTAAGGCCGCCTACGTCAACCCCTCGCGTATTTTTTCTCCTCCTCGTGCACTAACTTTCCCAGAATTTCCCGGGGAATCGAATCAATAGCTTCCCTACTTTCGTATAAAACATTTGCCGAGGGGAATGTTGAAGGGCATGGGGAGAGGGTAAGGGCAGAGGGAAGAGACGAAGATGCAGGAAAATGGGGGGATGAATGAAGCGTAATATACGGGTGGAGGTGGGTGGATGAGGCGCAGCAAGGCCTGCAACAAATGACTCGACCAGACGTAAACAATGCGCCACGAAAATCGTTGGGTACTCCACAGAATGTATTACATGGTGATGGCGGTTTATATCGATCGTAACTTGAGGAGTTGGGCTTTGTTGCCAGATATGCTCGTTAGATGTATCTCGGAGTGTAACACCATTCAATTTTGAATGATTTTGGATGAAGATGATTGCTGATAATGTGACAATACATTTTGTGGAGGTGAGTGAGGGAATGGATATAATTGGAAGACGAGGGAAGATTTACCTTGAGAAAACAAAATTTTTCGGCTTTCGACCAACCGACTTTGTTTTAAATCTTTTAATTTCAATTTTTTTACGGAGAACCAAAATTTCAGGGTTACAGACAAATTGAAAATTGTCTCTTCCCTCACAATTATTAATGTTTCGTGATGGAACCACTCCATTCATTTGCGATGGAATTACTCCATTGACTGTATGAAGTAATGATCCGATTGGAAGCAGTTTCATAACAAAAATTTGATAATTGTGGGAAAGAGACAATTCTCAAGTTCGCTGGAGACAGGATTTTTTAGGTCAAAATTGGCTGCGAGTCGATGGAAATATTGAACACAAGACTTGCGATATTAAATAGGTACTATGGAAAATTTCAATTGAGTTCTGAATATCCCCACTTGAGACAGTTAAGGCTTAAGGTAAGACTTTAGAAGTCATCTTCAAAATTCAAATTAACATTTTCAAACGTCTGAGTCACCCGAAACTCTTACTTTCAAACTTATATCCATTTAACCCTTTTAAAGTCTCAATTCAAATTTTTTGGGATGTCACAATAAAGATTAAAAAAAAAAAAATTTATGATTAATTGCTTTAAACGAAATTCCACTGTGGATTGAATTTTTTTTTCTAAAATACAGCGGTATTTGAATTATATTAATGTGATGTTTTCATAGAATGAGACTCAATTAAAACTTCGCCCATATTCTAGTTATTATTACTGGATTTAACTGGTGCAATCGCACAATGCACAAAAATGCAATATAATATTTCCACTGAATGGGATGCAATTAAAACTTCTCTCATATTTTAGTTATAATTACCGAATTTAATTATTAATTGAATCACTGGTTTTCATGCATTTGTCTTCTATTTTTGGATACCAATCGAGACCTGAGGATTGAGATATCTCGACCGGTATCAATATTTAATTTTAGATTATTGTATGTCTGCTTTAAAATAAACAAACAATGAATACCATCGTGACTGAACATTAAAGACTCACGATAGGTAATTAACAAATTACATTCCCCATTTTAGCAGATTTGACAAAATTAATCATTTTTAGCACAAAAAAATTATTTTTGTTTCTATTTATCTACTGGAGACATAATTGCATTAAAGGGAAAAGAAAATGCCATCTTATCTCCAATCAAACAGATAAAATAAAATAACCTCGAGTCAATAATGAATCAAAAGTTCAATATTGAGGGTAGACCAAATTCCCAATAGTTCTATTTTACGACAGTCTTCCTTTCTTTCCCTTTTTCGCTCAACACGTCCCAAACACATGTGGGCCTCAAGTAATTTCAAGGGTTTTTCCCCGAAAGTGGAAGGGTCAGTCATAAATATGGCAATAGGATAAACCCAAAACAAAGGTCGCAGGCAAAAAGAAGTTTTCTTCGGTTTCGTTTGAGTTAGTCTTTTTCAAAACGTCGAGGTGTGAAGACCTCTCAATAAAATCAATCTATATTTACAACTACAATGTTCAAGTTATTTTACATAAACCGCTGGTTCATTCCTCAATTCAATATTTAAATATAGCAGTGAACATATTTCATGAAAGTTGTTTGCAACTAGTTTTTTAAATATTTCCGGAATATTTGAGAACAATGCTCTCTATTATTTCTACAAAAATCACTCGCCTAAGATTTACGACTGGAACAAGGATCCAAGACGAGAGACAATTAATGAAAGGTTGTGCATCCTACTCGAGAGCGACTTAATCCAAAACAAATGTTGAAATTTGAAGAAGGGCTCTTTGTCCCTTAGAGTCATAAAATTTTTCTCGACTTTTTCCATTTCTCAAATAAGAACATTTCCACTTGGCTATAGTTCAGTCTTCGGACAATGGTCCTCTACAAAACTCATTCCGTCTTTGTGCAATAGTACATTATGTCACCAGGCGATGAAAGTATTATCTGACGAATGTGGCAGTCAGATAATACTTTTATCGCCGAGTGATGTATAAAATTTTTCGTCTCTGGCCCCGAAAACCGCGATCTAACCGAACGGAGTGAGGTTAGAATCGCGGCTTATCGGGCGCTAGGGACGAAAATAGTATATTTCTCACCTAGGAAAGAAAAGTAGACAAGTCGGCTCCACGTGCAAAATTACGACTCGAGCCGAAGGCGAGGGTTGTAAGCACGTGGGGAATGTTTGTCTGATTCTCCTCTCGAAGGTTGAATACGATTTCTCCGCCAAAATCGACGAAAGTGAGCGATTCCCACCGAGCGGAGGGAGGTTAGAATGCCCACTTTCGGTGCATGCAATAAACAAAATTTTTTTTCCGTACTGCTCTTCGCTTTTCCTCGCCCGGGGATTGGTGCTGTTGCCCGAACTCGAGAAAGAGAAAATCACTACGGAAAAATATTCTTCCTGGGCGGTCGTTGTGGGATATTTTGACTCGGGTGATTGGCTAACTCCACGCGAGCAAAAAACTCCATAACGACCGGCCGGAAATATACAATTTAAAGATATTTTACCGCATGCGGGTACTTTCATTCACATACTAGCACCGATATTCTAATAAATATCTGCATATATATGTAAATATTGACTGTTTTTTTATGAATAACATTCTGGTGGAAAAAATTGAAAGAACACGGTTGAAAAATCAAAATGGTATGGGCTATCGAAGGGTCGCTATTACACTTCGATAGCAGTGAAATATTTTTTTTGTGATATAAAGCGAATGGATGTGGAAATTGAGGTGCTGGATTCGATAAATGGAGTATTGTTTTATGACTGGGTGGTATTGCGAGGAAATGTACGAAGGGATTCCATGTAGTAATAACTCTGAGTTACAGACAGCGGTCCGGTTCTTTTCCGTGAAAATCAAATAAAATACTATTTGAGATAGATATTTTGAGTTAAGTTTTCAGTGCATCAAATGGTATTAGTTTCAATGGCATTCTGAAATTGAACTAAAAAAAAATTTATCTGATATTTCACTTTACTGGAATTTCAAATGTAATAGTCTTTGATTTAATTTCATTACACTGGCGGACCCGTCGTTTGAAGAATCGAGTTGCTCAGTTCGTCGATTAGCATTCGAGTGGAGTTCGATTTAAATTTCAGTCGATAAAATCAGAATTCATTTAACCACATACGGAATCGGTTACAAGAGAATTTCGAATGGAACAAACAGCCGAGAGGGTGCTCGATTATGGAAGACCCTTTGCGATCAGACGAGAATCAATGCAAGTATTACTCAATTTCTTTTAATACATTGGGGGAACAATTGTTTAAAACAATAAATCAAGTGGTCGATTGAGAGTCGATTGACTTGAAGAAAGTGAACAATCGAAACACGATCGTTTGGGCGGGTCAGTCGATTCTCTTAATCAGAATGGGGAATAGTATATTTCTCACCTAGGGAGGAAAAGTGGGCAAGCCGTCCTCACGTGGAAAATTACAACCCGAGCCGAAGGCGAGGGTTGTAAACACGTGGGGAAAGTTTGTCTGATTCTCCTCCCGAGGGTTGAATACGATTTCTTCCTCGTTTCGCTCGGTTCAAATCGCTCGCTTTCGGTCCATGTAGGCAGAAAACTACTTGAAAACTACTTGAACGAAACTACTTTAAAACGACTAAATTACTGATCGATTGGGGGTTGATTGATTTGGTGAGAGGAACCAATAGTAACACAATCGGTTCGAGGGTTAGTCGAGTTTCTTATTAAAAAGGGGGAAACCGTCTAAAATGATAAATTAATTGGTTGATTGAAGATCGATTGACTTGAGGAAAGGGGACAATTGAGACTCAATTGACTGGCGGGTCTGTCGATTCTCTTATTAAAAATGAGAACTCTATTCTAAAACGATGAATAAATTGATCGCATTAAGGGGTCTTCCATAATCGAAATTCTCTTGTAATCGATTCCGTATCTCGTCAATGGATTTCCGATTCTACCGACTGATCTTCAAATCGAAATCCTCTCGAATTTTAATCGATAAACTGAGCAATTCGATTCTTCAATCGACAGTTGATCGAATCCCTAACGGAGGATCCGCTAGGGTACTTCACTTACAATACAAACATACAAATTACATTTTTTACATGTAATTATTTGGCGTATACCTTTTCACATAAGCCAATAAAAATTATAACCAAAAGTATGTTGTATACCCAAGTATAAGCTGTTTATTACTTTGTATCTCGTGTAGAATATTGTTAGTACAATTATTATAAACCGTTAGTTTCACCCAAAAGCCCTCTTATGAAAGTAATCCCTAATGTAATAAACTCTGGATCCCCCAATCTGGGCCTTTTCCTAGAATAATACACTCACCCTGGCCCTTATCGACGGTTCAACCTTTCCCCAAAATAATAACCTCGACCTAGTCCGCATTGACGCTTCAACGTTTCCCTCTTTACTTCCCTGCGCCTTAATCGTATGTAACCAGGAACAATTCTAATTTTAGTTAGTTTTAATTTCTGATCGATAGGTAGACCATATAATTACGTCATTGGACACCCTTGAAAGGTTCAGTACTATTTTCACAACTAAGAATCTTGCAGAATAAATACTTGTTTTTAGTTAAAAATCTGTCTCTAAAATTTTATTCGAAAGAATCCAACAAGCATTCGATGGATTATTTAAAATAGTATTCGAAGTAATAAATTGTCAAAAAAACAATTTAATACTATTTCAAATAGTATTTTGCACAGCTCTGGTTACAGGAGAGGTATTTCGACATTTAGACAATCACAAGATTTGATGAATTATTTTTATAACTTTGTTATATCGTTTGTGCGTTAAGGCGTCGGATTTGTTGCCAGGTGGTCGTTAGATATATCACGGGCTGTATCAATATTTATTTTTTGTTGAAAATTTGGAGGAGGAATTGAGAGGTGATAATATATGATTACATTTTATGGCCATGCGAGCGAGTGAATGCAGGTAATTGAAAGGTGAAGCGATTATGGGCTCTTGAGAGGTTACTACTAACCCTTGAAAGTCGGGAAACGTTTCTTCTTATCGCAAATGAAAAAGTGTTAAACCAAAGATTTTCATTTGATAACTTGTATTAGAATTGTCTTGAGAAAGCATTATTTCGGGAAAAATCGAAAAAAAAGGGAATTTGCAGCCAACTTGATCAATTGACTTGACATTTTTTTGAAATGTTTCTTCCACATTAGTTATTTTTTAATTAACTGAGACAAAAATTGAAGATATCATCTAATCAAACCGTATTTTCCGTAAGAAGGTATTTTAAATGGCAAAAAATTCATTTTTATCCCTTTCAACATATTTTTTTGAAAAATTAGACTTGACCAAAATTCTTCCACGTCAATTATTATTGAATTTTGTTGGTTTCCTCATCAATTCTGATGAATTATTTTTAATATATCGTTTAACAAATCGATTGTAACTTGAGAACAGTGGGCTTTGTTGCCAGATGGTCGTTAGATATATCTCAGATTGTATCAATATTTAATTTCCGGTGAAAATTTGAAGGACGATATTTGATTAGTGATAATGTCTGGATAAATTTTATAGGGAGATGTGAATGAGTTAAAAGTCTTCGAGGAATTGACGAGGTGAAATCTTCGATCGCGTAAAATGGAAAATTGTATAAAATTTGGCTGGTTTGATAACTGAAGTATTATTTCAGAGACTTCTGATTTTTTTGAGAAAAGGAGAAAATATTGTGTTGGTTGATTTTTTTTTCAGCTACAGAATAAATTTTCCAATTTATTCATTTTTTAAATAAGGGAAAAGCTGCTCAACATTTTGGGGGATGAATTTACTTAGGAAAATATATTTGAGTTTGAGATTTCCGAGGTTAATGAGACTTAAAAAAATTAATTTTCAACATCCTTGAAGCTTAAATAAAAAAAAAGTTCTCAGAAGTCTTAAGATAAGAATGTATAATTGAATATTGTCAGTTTGGTAGAATCCCATTCATCATTTCAGCGTCTGAAAATGTCGTCGAGCTGATTGATGAGTACCAGACAATGTGGGAAAAGTCATTAACGAATTGTGGAGAGAAAATCATTGACTTCCCCCCGTTAAAATCACTTTATATAATCAAAAATACAAATCCATTGGCTTGAATCAAAAAAATTTATAAAATTTGACCTGAACGTTGAATTTTTAGTGATCTCGTGATAGCATCATTCGAAAACATAATTGAATAGTCGATGAACAACAGATCCCCATAAATATCATCCCGTAAATAAATATTAATGGAATAAATTGTCTCCATTGTTGCGTTGAATAATTAAAGATGAGAAATTTATGACTTCGCTTACTCCATAATGCAACCATCTTACGAATCAACAAAAAAACATGAATTCCAGTTACAAATATGTAAATTCCTGACAAAATCAATATTTCATGGGTGAAATAGCACTGACAATGCCACGTTTCCTGCACGACTGGACGTTTGTAAATTTTCGCTATTCATTGGAGATCCCACGGCAAAGGGAAATAGCCACGAGAATAAAAAAAATCGTCAGATAGAGCATAACGTATTGAAATTGGTGGTCTTGGGGGATCAATATCGCGGTATCGGCTGAGTGAAATTTCTCATAGCTCGCGCTATAGAAAAAATCTTTTTTGCACTATCGAGAGCAGATTGAGTGTATCCAAATGGAATTATTCGATCGCCAAAGGAAGACCGCTGATATTTACAGTAATAAATGAAATTGAAGAAATGGATTGAAGAAGTCCATTCTCTCGCAAAAATTCTTTTCATTCCCATCTCCAGGTGAAAAGACTCGATGGACGTCTGCGGGCATCTGCCAATGAGCGCTAAAAGTAACTGTAAAAATTTCTCCGTAATTTCATGGAAATAAAAAAAGAGAAAAAATAAGGACGAATGGGGAAAAGAAGGAAGCTGACAGAGGAGAAAATGAGTTCACCATAAAACAGAATAAAAAATATCTACATTTCTCCGTCCTTGTTATCAGCATCTGACGAGGCATCTGATTCCCCAGGTGAAATGCAATACCTCAGTAGGCAATATTTTCCAGCTACACTGCAGAAATAAACCGCAAAAAATGGGTTCAATTAAATTCTACAGTCGAGTAATAAGCGTCAGAAAATATTCATTAAACGCTCGACTGGCACTTGGGAATGATATGGGAGGGCAATCGATCGAAACGGCTCGGTATGTAGTGGGCAAATATTATCAATTCCAACCGTCGAATTTGCTTTTCGTTTCCACTCTCGGCAATTCTAAACAATTTTTTTTTTCAAGCTCGATGGCCTGCATACGAAATTCTGCGCTGAGAGCTGATGACTCGGAATATGTCGTTCTATTCGGGTGATGAATTTTTGACGGAATGTAAAGGATATTTTTGCGGATATTTTTTACGTGGATTTGGTGACGTGTTGAGAAATAAACGGATTTTTTAGAAATGCGCGAGTTCTGAAGATGTTCCATCCGAATTATGATATACTGTCTTTAAGTAGGCAAAAATTGGCGATTTTAGGATAGAACATCAGATAGAAATTAGTCGTTCTTGGGGTATTTTTTTGGAATTATTGTTTTAATTGTTGGTGTGTTTCGTTGTTCGTTCGTTGTAAGATCCATTCGATTCTTAAGAGAATTGGAGATCCCCTTAGAAGCCCCATGAACCGTTGAAAGTCCATGTTTTTCACTCCCGAGGCGGCTAGAGTGAAAATGAGAGGCAGAGGCTCACATCGAATAGTCGATTATTGAGGATTTCTCGAGAATTCAAGATCGCCGGCCAAGGGTGAGTCCATTCGATTCCAGAGGAAATTTTAGTTTCTCTTAAAACCCACTCGAGCTGCCAAAAATCCATTTCCGGCATTTTTGAAGCCGCCAGATCGAAAACAAGCTCCGAAGACCCATTTTCCGGATGGCAAACGCAGACCGAAAGGTTTTTTGTAGATTTTTCGAGAACTATTGGAGATAGTGGATCAAGAGCGACTTAATTCGATTCCTGAGAAAATTGGAATTCCCCTTGTAAACCCCGCGAGCCGCCAAAACTCCATTTCCGACACTTTTGAAGCGGCTAGAGCAAAAATAAGAGCCAGAGGTTCTTTTTCCGGGTGGCAGGCCGAGCCCGTGAGGTTTGTTTTTGAGGATTACTCGAAAATTAAAGGGGATAACTTACCATTCAGGTCGACCTTCGATTATTGAGGCAATTTAATTTTCCCTAGAGCCCTGGAAACTTGCCAAAAGACCAGTTTCCAAGGTCAGAAAAAAATTCGCGTTTGACACGCGGAGTGCGAGCAGCCGTGGCCTAAGAATTATTCTATAGCAAATTTTCTTTGCTTAAAGCATGGATTTTCCACACTTCGTTCATAACCTCGAGGCTTTTCTCAATAATAAAATTATTTTCATAATGGAAATAGTTATTATTTAATGTACGTAGCTATTTTTTTACGAGAACATGTGAAAATGTGAATAGAATGATTTAAACCGTATAAATAATATGGAAAATTCTAACGAAATCTATTAAATTTTATTGCACTTCCGACACAGTTCTGTTAACAGCTTCCTCTGAATACAGATAATATTGTCCACGTTATCTGAGTCTATCTATAACTGCATTATCTCTAGGATCGGTGAGTTTGAGGCGAAACACAAAAATACCTTTCGTATAATGTGAATTTCTTCAGCTCCACAAAACTTGGACAATTTTTCTCCCCAGATGAACTATCAATCCGTATTCTGTTCCCCATATTCAGAAAACTCAGGTCAGGTTACTGTGAGGTGATGATGTGTCAAAGTCTATTTGCAGAAAATTCTCTCACTAACAAAATTAATTTTCTGATATTTCTTTGCAAAGTGACTCATTGCTGGAATTATTGGATGACTAAGGAAACAATATTATTACATTTCTCACCTTTTACTGCGACATTGCAAAATTTCTAATAATTCTGCAAATTTTTTTCATTAAAAAATAATTGGCGGATGTATTGAAATAAAAATGAATGAGCACTTTTTCAAGAGTACTGAGATATCGAATAAAAATTTCAGTTTCCTCTACAATCCCATCGAGTGTTCGAACAATTCAACAATTCTCTATACGCTAGCCCATCCAATCTCGTTATGTTCACATATTTCTAGACCTGATTTATTCCTCAAATAATCATTTTATAATAATTATTTTGCCAATCGAATACTCTTTTGATGATAATTTAACGCGAGCTTTACCGTAGGAATTTCGAGGACTTGATTCTTCAAAACAAATATGCCTGGCAAAATTATATTTTTCCCTCAGTGTGCAAAACAAAAACTGATCGACATTTTCTCCTTCAGCTGAAGTTTCAGTGGAAATTTATTGTTTTAATTATCAAAATTCACTTCAAGCCCCACAAAAATATTTTCTTGTATCAAGTGAATCCTCTCGGCCGAACTTCATTTGGCTCTCAGTGTACCCCAAACTCGTCGCAATTTTCCCCCAAAATCCCTCGTTCTCCACTGAAAATCTCTATCAACAAAGATGTCATGTTCCGCCCATGAAATGGCTCCTCCAATCCCGACATGCGCCAACAGAAAGAGAAACTTATCCTGAAATCCCCAATGACAAAACCGACAACCAAAACCTCTCACTAATGGATTTTTTCCCATTCAGCCTTCCTCCAAGTGCATAGTAATCGACGAGCAATGCCGCAAACACAAATGGCACATGTGAAGTGGGTAATCTCGCCCTCCCATCTTTATTATTACCTCCACAACAAAACGCAAAATAGAAAAAAAAAACAATAGTCTTATCACAGTCGTCGTTATCAACGTCCGCAACAACTCGACTCTTCAGCAACTCCAACACTGCAAATATCCAATAACTACTTAATCCAATTTAACACCATAAATTGCACAAAAAGCAAGAGGAACAAACGTGTACGAGACTTGTCGAGTATTTCTCCCACCCGTTCAAGCGCATAATACGTCCTAAGTGGATCCAGTTTCAAGTGCTACTCGATCCACCTGATCCTTTCAATTATCTCGTCTCTCTACTTTCCCTCATAATGCACACACGCCCGGATTAGACCCCTCAATGAGTTCTCCGTAAATGAGATCGATAATTTCATTCATGAAATTCTGGGTACACTCATCCAAAATACATAACTCATCGGGTTATCAACAATTGATGAAAATATGTCATTCAACTCATCATTTAATTTCATACCAGACTTCATTCATTAAATATTTTTTAGACAACCAAATGACAAAAATTTAGACACATGTGGTTTTTAAATTTTGTCCCGAGAATATTTAATTAACAAATTTATATTTTTTTTTCAGTCTTCAAACTCTGTTATCCCCTAGACATGTCGAACAAGAAAGATCTGATGACGTTTTCTCAAACGCCTCAATAAGTTCTCCGTAAATGAGATCAATAATTCATTCATGAAATTCTAGGTAAACTGATCCAAGATACATTCACTCATTGGATTATTAACAATTGATGAATAGATGTCATTCAACTCGCCATTTACTTTCATACCAGACTTCATTCACTGAGAAAAAAATATATTTCTATCCATCAAATATTTTTTAGACAACCAAATGACAGAAATTTAGACACATGTGGTTTTTAAATTTTGTCCCCGAGAATATTTCATTAACAAATTTATATTTTTTCCTCAGTGTTGAGGGTCTGTTATCCCCTAGACATGTCGAACAAGAAAGATTTGATGACACTTCCTTGTCAGATCAATAGTTTCTTGGTAATTACGTGATTAATGAAGACGTAAGGTTGAGATTGTGTTTTTTCGTAAGTCGTGGGTGTTATTTCAGTTCGGTAATTAGGGAATGATTAATTTTCGGGGAAAATGCGATAAGGCATTACTCAGGCAATTTTCTTAATAACACAAAAGATAATCTGACATTTTCGTTTAAAAAATACCATTTTTTTTCATTAACGCAGAATTAGTAACAACGTCACCTTCGATTTATAGTGTTTTTACATTTCCCTGAGTTATTTTAGGTGGGTATATTTTTCAGTTTCAACGAACTCGTCCTCTCGCGTTTATCTCTATTTTTATTTTCATCTCAAGGCTCATAATTGCCGCACATCGAAATCGTGGCGATGTGGGGAGCGCGGGGAGGAGGTGGAGTTTATTTGACCCAAATTGCAAATTGGAACCGTCAACAGGAAGGATCTGATAACGTATTGTTCTAACTAATTTCCCTATTTCTTGTTTCAACAGTTGCATAATTAGCAAAAATGGTTCATTCGAATGCTGCCTCTGCGCGATTCGTACGAGCTATTCTACTCGATTTATTTGGCAATTATCTTGAGAATGAGGAATTATCGCAGAAAACATGCAAATACATTTCCTATAGATTTTTTTCTCATTTATAAAAATTATTATTTAACATTTTTCCCTAAAGCCATTAGATTTCAAGATAAATGCGTAATTAACGATGTCTCATTCGATTTTCGATTTTGGTTCTTCAGAAAAAGTTTTTCAACGAAAATTCCTGAAATCGTTTTACGCAGATTTAATTGAACTCTTTAGTCTCATTGTCTTTCAAGTTTTTTTTCTATTTTCATTTGCTTGTCAAGTACCATAATCTCACATCAGAGATAGAGGAATTGAGGCAGAGGAGTTAATTTAAGATCAGTTGCACGTTGGATTCATCGAGAAAGAAGAATTTGACATTGCCGTTTTAATATTTTTAATTTTTTTCTTGTTAACTGAATAATTAGGATACATGACGAGTCATGCGAGTATGTTAATTACGAACTAACCCTCAGAATGAGAAATTGTAGAAGAAAATGCGAAAATAGATCTTTTTTTAGATAAGTTCGTCAGCTTTAATTTATGATGTCCCTTGATTTTTATGAGTTCCTAGGTACTCTTAGACAGTCTTTTCAAGTCAACGAAATATTCTAAAACATTGTTCGTAGGCAAATTAATCGTCTAAAAAAAGAGCTATCAACAAATGATGAATAGACTTCATTCAGCTCGCGATTTATTCTCATTCTTCAGTTTCAACCCATTCATCCTTCTTGATTTCACTCTATTTTTATTTTCCTCCCAAGGTTGATAATGCCCTCACATCCGAATCAGCGGAATTGAGGGAATGGGGTTAATTTAAGATCAATTGCAAGTTGGATTTATCAAGAAAGAACAATCTGACAGAGTATCAATCTAAAATCCCTAATTTTTTTGTTAACGGAATAATTGGGAGACATTAAGAATTCTCCAAGTAAGTCAATTAGAGAATAACCTTGAGAATCAAGAATTGTAGAAGAAAATGGGAAAGTAAAGGGTTATTTTAGATAAGTTCGTCACCTTTCATTTATGGTGTCCCTTGATTTTTATGAGTTACTAGGTACTCTTAGACAGGCGTTTCAAGTCAACGTAATATTGTAAAACATTGTTCGTAGGCAAATTAAGCGTCTAAAATGGGGCTATCAACAATTGATGAATAGACTTCATTCAGCTCGCGATTTATTCTCATTCTCCAGTTTCAATCCATTCATCTCCTTGATTTTTCTCTATTTTTATTTTTCTCCCAAGGTTCATAATCCCCTCACATCCGAATCGGTACGACGAGGGGAGAGAGGAGTTTATTTAAGTCCAATTGCAATTTGGACCCGTCGCCTTATCAAACCCCCTCGGTCCTTTTACTCTACTCGAATACGATCAATGGATGAATGGAGCAAACTAACAGACACTAATACACGAGCGCTTGCGTCAAGTTGCATACGGTTTAAATGAGCACGTTCTTTTTTCAGATCGTACTCAAATGTTCGAGAGATCCAGCCACTTCATCTGACTCATGAAGAAATAAAATTTTCATCTGTGTTTAAATTGTTTTACTTGATTTGGATGAAATGACGTTTAATAATCCTCAATTTTTCACGACTCTACTTTTATTTTCACTATGAACTTGAAGATTCGAATAATCTGGGGACAGAGATTATTTGTGAGCCGAGACTCTGGGGGGTGCAGGGGGGTTTTTGACAGCTCCAGGGGTTGAGATTAATGCGGGTACGATTGAAATTGAAGGCATGAGCGCTCACTCACCGACTCCGTATTTTGTTGTTTTAGCTGTTGTCCACATCGTTGGGGCCTTATTTTTCCATTCACTTGTGGTTACATAGTTGTCGGGGGATTTTTTAATGACACTTCGGAATTTTTCACATCACTAGTTTATTGGAAATAAGCGAAACATTTGGGTGTGTTGCGGATGGCATGTAGGCACGGCGAAGTGCCACACTCGGTACTGTTTGTGAGCGCCCAACGTTGCCGCTTCTGGCCCTATTCTGATGTTGATGTTTCCAGTGGAACTGCCGGCAACAATGGCGGACGCCGGTGGGAGTGCGTCACGTGATTGTGTTGGGTGGGAGATTTGAATTTGATTGTCGAGGCGCGCGGCATTACTTGGAAGTTTTTCTCTTTTTTCATTTGATTTGTACTGAAACTCTAAAATATCCACGAAATACTTCTTTTTTCATATAATACAGTTATTATTTTTGTATTGATGACAATTTTCGGCAACCAACACAAGCTTATTTATCGATTTATATTTTATTTAACATTTTGTTGTTTTATATCAAGAATTTAGTCCGCAGCCACTTCCAAAGAAATCAAAACTAGTTCCGCAAAGTGAATTCTATGCTGGGCACTCAAAAAATGTCAGCGAATTTTTTATTTTTCCCTCTTGCTATTTACATAAACAAAGATTTGGGAATTTACTTGCCTCGAGAGTAAATCATTTTAAAGAAGTATATACCTCATGCTTTGGTACTATTTTAGCCACATAATTAAATAGAAAATTATCATAATACTATATTACGTAACGAGTGTGAAAAAGAATTTCTTAAAGAATACGATGTTTCATCTAGACTCGTACACTCCATTTATCAAAAAATCGTTGAATAAACCCCCATTACATTTGCGAAATCCATAAAAATGATAGATTATACGTTTGTAACCTCACCCAATATAAACCAGAGTAATATAAAAATATAAGTGAAGGATGTCGCAATTAATAGTTGACCAAAATCTGATATTGCGTGAATATTGGTAATAAATTTGGATAATTTCGTGGTTCAGCCAATTTATTTTTAATAAATACAATTAATCAATCGTACAGAGTTGAGTGCTTTCATCCTCCTCAAAATAATCAACGATTCTTTCATTATTTAAATTATTTACAACCCACCAATCTCACGGGTCTGAGCGAGAGTGCAATAACCATTGGATTTCTCAAGAATGCTCCAGATACTCTTCCATTTCCGTTGAGCGTTCTCCTTCTCAGACTAGGGGTTAAAAGCTAAGTAAAAGATGATGATGAGTTTCTCTTCCTTCATTTTTACACCTCAATGAGATCGCTCAGAAGTTGATGGGCTTGCCGAAGTAGGCGGCGAGATGGGCTTCCCTGAGGGCCTCAGAGCACGTGGGGTGGGCGTGACAGACTCTGGCGACGTCCTCAGCACTTGCTCCGTATTCCATGGCGAGCACTGCCTCGTTGATGAGCTCACCAGCAGCTGGTCCAATCATGTGAACTCCCAAGATCTTATCTGTGCTGCTGCAGGCCAAAACCTTGCAAAAACCGTCGGTGTCCAGGTTCGTCTTGGCTCTCGAGTTTGCCATGAAGGGGAATTTACCGACTTTGTAGTCGATTCCTTCTTTCTTGAGGTCCTCCTCGGTCTTGCCGACCCAACCGACTTCTGGGTGGGTGTAGACAACACTCGGGACGCAGTTGTAGTCGATGTGAACAGCACCTGATGATTACCAACAATTACAAATTATTTATTTTTAAACAGCTCAGTTGCACACAATTAAAAATTTTATGACAGCTCCGAAAATCGGCGAAAAAGATTTCTAGATTTTTTTCTGTGCAACTTTGTTGTCGATTCAATAGTTGTTTTATTGAATGTACAAGATGACCTCACTAAACTAGAAACGATGATTATAAAATATAATCATAATTTTAATTAGTTATTTATTTTCCACGAAATAGAAAAATTTCATTAAAAAATGTTTGATGATGAATAATTTATTCCGAACATTTTTCATTTATTTCTCATTGATAAAAAGTTTAGATTTTTTTCATGTTTGAATCGATTTGAAGGGAAAATTTGAGGGACAAAAAAGTTGCTTGAGTACTTACCACCAGCAATGCCTTCTACTGTAATGATTCCCTCGTCCTCAGCCTTGTGCGCCAACATGGGTCCATGAATGCAATCACCAATTGCATAAATACTGGAAAATATTTCAGATAATCCAATTATTCAGGTCTTTATGAAAAATGATTTCTGGCACTCTAATTATCCAAGAATGAAATATCGTTAGAATATTTATCATTTGTGCTCAATGAATTCGGTAAAGGAGAGATAAAAGCGGATAGACAGATAATTATCAAAAAGATTTTTTTTCCACATAGAATATTTAAATTAATAACAAAAATTTTGATGGTTTTAAAAATTAAATAGTTTCGCGTTCCGCCGTTTGGGCACAAAAGTCACCGGAAGTTGATTGTAATCATTTTTCCAGCATCGGTGATTTTTATTGCGAATATAGAATCAATTATAAAAATATTGCCATAAGCAATCATAATTCAATTAGAACTCACTTGGGTACTACAGTCTGGAATCTGTTGTTAACTGGAACTCTTCCCTTCTCGTCCCTCTCAATCCCCAAATCCTCGAGCCCCAAGTTCTGAGTATACGGCCTCCTGCCCACGCAGACCAGCAGAACATCGCACCCCAAAGTCTCCTTCTTGCTGGGATCCTTGGCATCCTCAATTGTCACATTAATTCCATCGCTGGTTCTCTCAGCTGCTGTCACCTTGTTCCCAAGTTTAAAATGGAGTCCCTGTTTGGCGAGGATTTTCTGGAGGGTTTTGCTCACTTCTCCATCAATACCTGCACCCCCTATCGATGACATGAACTCAACAGCAGTGACTTCTGATCCCAACCTTTGAGAGAATATAATTGAGAGTAAAAATTACGAGCCATGGAGGATAACAAATTAGGGAATAATTTTCTGAATGCCAAGACGTTATCAATGAACTTATTCAAACTTGTGGTGGTCTCAAAAAGTCAGATAATAATGAATTGTCAATTAACTGACAGAAACAATCGATGGACAAATTATATTTGATCATCCTTTTGAGGAATTTTATAATTATTTTCTTCAGTAAAGTTTCTAAATTAAATTATCAAAATGTGCATGACCTGAGCGAAAATTTTGCATCATTTAATCTGGTGGAATTTGAATGAATGTCAATAACAAATAACTTTACGATAAAATGTTGCCAAAGTTATTATGTAATCCACAAAGTTTCCCCCAAAAATGTCAACTGTTTCTCTTAAAATCACTCATTAACAACGTAATTTCCTGAGTGAAAAAATGTCAAATGTTTGAACTGACGTTTGGAGAAAAAAAATGAATTGCTCTTAGATACCTTTGCCAAACAGATCCCAGTTCGAGGCCAATAACACCAGCACCAATGACAATCAGTCTTTTGGGGACTGGATTTAACGAGAGAGCCCCTGTGGAGGAGACAATAGTTTTCTCATCCACCTCGATCCCAGCAAAAGGAGTCACCTCACTGCCTGTGGCAATGATAATGTTTTTGGTATTGATGGTGGTCTCCACGGATCCATTAGGCCCCAGAGCACTCACTTGGTTCTTCCCCGTTATCTTCCCATGTCCCTTGACCCACTCCACTTTATTTTTCTTGAATAAACCGGCGATTCCCCCCGTCAGTGCCTTCACAACGGTGTCCTTTTGCTCCAGAAGCTTGTCGAGGTTTAATTTAACGTTTTCAACTGCGAAAATATTTTGGCTAATTATGTAATTATTCCTCGAAACTGTAGCTTCAGACAAAAATATCAGAATCTCTTTCCTCTATACAAAAATAAACGATATTTTAATTTGGGACTTTTGAAAAGCTCAATTTAAGTTTTAAAATATTACAATTATTTTTGTATTAAAAAAAAAACCCTCGAAAACTGAGGTTAAGCTAAAGAGTACGATATTCATTCCGAACCACAGGAAACCTCAGGCAAAAAAGTTTTTGACAATTTTTCCTTAAAAATTGCATTACAAAATAATATGAAAAAGGAGTTTCCATCCAATTTCCAAGGCATTCAAATTCTTACCGACGACTCCCCGATTATTTAAGTCCCCGCTGTGTGCCATGTGATAATAATGTGAGTTATTGAGTAGTGATTTCGATGGGATACATCCAACATTGAGGCAGGTTCCTCCGAGGGTCGGATTTTTCTCGATACAAACAGTCTTCATGCCCAATTGAGCTGCTTTGATAGCAGCCACATATCCCCCAGGACCAGCTCCAATGACCACGACATCAGCATCGATGGTGCTGGCATATCTTCTCTGCTGCATCGCCGATATTGTGGGGTTGACGACACGCTTGACAACTGCAGGCTGTTAATAAAATGAAACCATCATTGCCCAGGTTGATTAATGAAATGATCTGTCATTCGAGAGTTGATGTTAATTTACGTGATGTCTGGGGATTATTTTTGGAATTTTGGGAGGCCCATTTGCCCTTACTCTGGCGCCGAAGGAGTACACTTGAAGGTTATCTTCAATATTGGGAGAGAATTCGAGACATTGAATGAATGGTTGACTCACCCTGACTGTTGTCATCATGCTCCAAATGTTTGCCTGCATCCTGACGATTTTTTATAGTCCTTTGGTTTGTTTCGGGGGAGAGAGAGGGGTCGAAGACAAAAATCAAGATACCAAAGGGCAGTGAGCGCACGGTCTCTCTCTCGCTCTGTTCTCCGGTAGTTCGGTCGTTTCATAATCTTCATTCGCTTCGATATCTCGACAAACAGATTTAGTTTGAAAACCGACTGGTAGATGGAGAATTGCTTCCCTCTGGGAGCGCGCAGCTTTCTTTGCTATCGATGCTCAAGAGAGGAGGGACAGATGTCGTTAAATGTCAAGAAAATAATACAATTTGATAATTGGAAGAATTCAAAGAGATATGAGTGATAAAGAGAATAAAAAAAGATTGACCCTTCTGCATCATTTCACTGTTTTCCATTTTGGAGACTGCGTCGTTTCTGGCGAAGTATTTTTT
Organism: Psyttalia lounsburyi; assembly: GCA_030522865.1. NCBI lineage: Eukaryota > Metazoa > Arthropoda > Insecta > Hymenoptera > Braconidae > Psyttalia > Psyttalia lounsburyi. The sequence goes on along the minus strand of JAPYZN010001424.1, from coordinate 5,623 downwards.
TCTCGAAAGGATTAAGACAAATTAAGTTTAGGCTGCACTGTTGAGACTAAAATATTAAAATACAGGAATTGTTGACTCGATTTAGGGACAGAAAACTAATGAAATCTGGGGCTTTTCTTGAAAACTAGGCAAATTTTATATTTTTGAATATTAAGAAAATGAGAATTCCAGAAGAGATTTCAATTTTCTATGAAAACATGAATTTTCAGTCTGAAATTAGACTCATTTTATTTCAACTAATTGCAACTAATTTTTTATTATTATTATTAATTAATAATCTCGGGTTTGAATCCTGGTTTGGGCTATCCGTTTTTTCAGTAAAAATTTCTTATAAATTTAGTATTGAGAATAATCCCGGATTGTATCCTAACTATTCCAAATCCCATTGTTTTATATTAATCCCGTTATTTACATTTTTTTCTTTGACGAGCCCGAACGCGGGCTACCGCCCGCTGTATTGTAAAGAAGTCGTCAGTTTCAACCAATAAGGAATAGGTGTGACAGACTTTCGATATTTTCGATTCGATTCGAGATCCGAGGTGTATGTACTTTTTATAGTAGGATGTACGGCATTATGAATTGAATATTTTCTAGAAGTTTGTATATTTCTGTTAAATTTAAGTTAACCAGATTTCGATTTATTTTCATGGAATCATTGATTTTCTCAATGAAATTCCTTGATATTTCAGTGGATCTATATAGAATGTAACAAAAAATTCATTGAAGAATACCGGAAATTTCCATCCAAACTTGTTAATGCTGTTCTGAAGTTCAACTTATCCATAATTAATATTCATTGGCATTCATGAGGTGGAAGTTATTCTCGTTCTGCTCATTGAATATCCCAAAAAGTGGAGATAACGTTGATTATTATCGATGACGGAAATTCTAAAAAAATCATTATCTTTTCACTAGACGGCAAACACAGCATCGGGAAAAATTCTGGCTGCTTTCATAAAAACGCCTATAGAACTTCAATATAACATTTTTAGACTTTGGAAAATGACCGTGAATAAAAAAAAAACAGGAAAATCCTAAGAACTCTTCGCAGAACATTCCACGCCATTCCGAGGATCTTCATCGGACTCTTAACACAAAAAATATGAAAAAAAAAACAGTTTATAAATGAGTGATTTACTACCATTTACATCGGGAATGTGCGACAGAATAATTCCTTTTTTTGATTTGTTCGAGTTTTCTCTGTCATTATAAAACAATGCCGAGTAGGCACTCCGTAACAGTTATTAAAGTGCACGTGAATAAATAGAATAAAAAGCCCCGCGAGAAAATTCTATCGGATTTCTAGATTTTCGCGAATTAAGTATAAAAAATTCAACAAATTTTTTTTAACGGAAAAAACAATTATACAGAAAATAAATAGAGTGCGATTCGTCACGTATCATGTCCAAATTTTTTGTGGTTACACTTGAAAATTCTAGTAAAAATAAGTCATTTCAGCGCCGGTTAAAAAAAAATTATCTCAATAGAGTAAGTCATCTAGAAAAATTGAATTCTATTGATATTGCCTACACAATATTTTTTGTTAAAATTTCTGTTGAATAAAACATAAAGAACACATCAAATGTTCAAAAAAAAGTTCGATAGAACTTCAATTTCCTAGGGAGTGACCTAGACTCCTCCAGTTTTTTAGGCATTTAATTTATGCAAGAAAATTCCGCACAAAAACCCGACGAATTTTAATTACTCTAATTTTAATTATTTCCGGCTCCCAATACTTTAATATATATTGATAATTTTATTTCCATATCTGATTTATCATTATCAACAATACTAATCGTTAAATCAAATTCAAATTTGCTGAAAGAGTACGTCATAATTTTTCATATCATCTACACCGTTGGAAAAAAAATGGAATTTCATGAAAAATTCACCACTAATTTTTAGAACAGCGACACTGAATTCGAGTTGGGAATAAAAGAACCATGAAATTCTAAGTTTAACGGAAAATTCATTGAAAAACCAGAATTTTGAGCAGTGAAAAAATGAAAATTCCTCAGTCTACTCAACTTCTGTATTTTTTTCTCCTAAAGAATAAACCATTTTATTTAACTGAAATGCTCACAATAAAAAAAAAATACAAAATCGTAATTATCACACCGGGGTTATCGATTGCAATATCAATTCCAAAATATATTCCTCGGGCCGATAAAATAACCGAGCACTAAAAACAGAAATCCCCTCAATAATGAAAAACATCCAGCACTGGCCGAAAGTACGATTGCGACTTCCCCCGAATGATTACTCCTCTCTCAGCAATGAAGGTCGAACATCACACCACCACAGAGGGTCACCAGATCATCGAAATAATTCGTCCAAATATTTATTTCCTCTCGAAAATAGTGACAAATCTGGAGAGCCATTTCTTTACGTTAATTTCGATTTGATGACCTTTGCCAAATGAAGCATACTGAATATCCCTTGTTATCTGGTGCAGAACAGAAAACAATGAAATTGACGAGGCGAGAAAGACGAAGGAGCATAGCACAATAAACTCCCCCTCCCCCCGAACGATACCATTTGCTGTGACTTTCACATATAATTTATTTCCAGTTTTTTTTTCTCTCTAGCGAGCAAAAAAACGTCTGGAGACGAAGACTAAACAGTAATTAGCTGTGCGATTATTTGCTCATACCAAAATTACCGAAACGCATTCTATCGAAAATCGTATACATTTTTTTGGTAATTAAAATTCAAATTAAAAATGATTTTCAGTATATTTTTGAATTATCAGACAAACTTTTCGTGTTCACGCCATTTCTACAAAAAAAATTGTAGTTGAAATGTTTTAATTATTAACTGATTTTTTTCATTGGTTAAAAGACTAAATTCATTGACACAGAATTTCTGTACAGAAATTCTGAATGGAAAAAGTTGTCACAGAAAATTGACGTTTTATTGATTTTTCCAATAAAATATTTGAATATTAAATATTCGAGAAGAATCCAGGAATTAATTAGCAACTGCACTAGATATTTCAATGGAACTTTTGCATGCGCACATCTTGAATGAGTACGAGACTCCATGTTCATTGCAATCTATATAATCTCGGATATAAGGTTAAATATAAGTGTTATGCCTTATTTGTAGAAAAAAGTGGTAAACCAGTTCAACGAGGAATAGTTCATCGGGTGAATTGAAGGACAACGACGTGTGGCCTTGATTGATCTTGGGACAAGGATGACGTCTTTCCGAGTGTGATCTTTCCATGACTTCATTGAGTCCAAAAGGGAGAGAGAGAAAAAGTGGCAGAGTTGAAGGTGTTCTTTAAACGATCTCTCCTCGTTGAAATTGATCAAAATCCTACGCAACAGCGCCGAAACGTCTCAACGTTAAATGAAAAAAAATGGGGCAAAATCGAACTTGAATAATTTCGCTTCCATACTGAGGATGAAAAGTGAATTGAAAATTGTTCAATTTGAATTAAGCATTCCCAAGTTATTGTCAATTGAAGAGGTTTCATTTTTCTCGACTGTCCTACACTGACAGAAAAACATACTTTTGGCTGAAAAATTAATTCTTGGTTCAAGAATATTTTCTACTATCACATAATTCCAATCATTTTCTCTTGTCCCTTAAGTATGCACGTTGCCCGGGGAAAGAAAAACCTTATAACTTTCCTTCTCTGGACAATGAAAAATGCTTAAGGAACAAAAGAAAAATATTGGCTCAAAAATTATGTGATAGTAAAGAATATTCTTGAACCAAGAATTAATTTTTCAACCAAAAGTACATTTTTCTCTCAGTGTAATAATACTTTTTTTAATATTCTTTCGAAATGAAAATAAAATAAACTGTTTAATTTGCTTTGAATGGAATTTAAAATACACCCATTGAATACTACGCATTTACTCTTTGAATATAATCTCACAATGCGATGTCCTATCCGAGTCCTGTGACGCAAAAAAATGTACATTAGAACATTAGATGTTAGAGCTTAGAAATCTTGTGAATTTCAAATCCCAACCAATGGGTTCTTATGACGTCACAATAATGTGTAACGCTATATAAATTCCCTTCTTTAATATAGAAATCTTCCTAAAATAAAAATAAAAGTACTTATTTTTTGAGTTTTTAATGGACCTTTTGTATCCCCCCGCAAAGCAACAAATCCAATCTTTACATGCAATCAATTGCAACTGCAATCCAATGTCTTATCTCAATCGTGCGAAGCAAAAAAAATGACATTAGAACATTAACCTTAGAGCTTAGAAATCCCTTTGAAATTGAAATGAAAGTGGTTCTTTGATTTGCCTGGAATCCTACTATAAAAAGTACATACACCTCGGATCTCGAATCGAATCGAAAATATCGAAAGTCTGTCACACCTATTCCTTATTGGTTGAAACTGACGA
>JAPYZN010001423.1:0-16594 GCA_030522865.1 Psyttalia lounsburyi | reverse complement strand
AAAAAAAATTGGATTAGTAATCTTCGGTGGTACAGTGGTAAGAATTTCTATAGATGTTTGATTTTTGTGGGGAATTTCTTCACAACGTCAATTTTTTTAAAGAAAACAAAAATTTTGGTTTATTTTTTTTTGACAAAAAAATTTTTTTGCAATTTTCTTTCTGCTTTAATTAACGCGATAGTGTAAAAATGCCGGAAGTAATTCGAGATAGTTTCCGGTCTTGACTGGAGACCGCTAGAGTCACGTAAAAATAATTCCCCTGAATGTAATGAATGAATTATCATAATTATTTAGCTCTCTCATGTGGCTGAGGAACAATGACAAGCAGATAGTGGACGAAGAATTGCATAAACTTCAGGAAAACCTCAGGGAAATGTCCTCCGTGACAAAATCAATTGGCCTGAAGGATTTATTCCGCGACCGAGGGACAATAATGGCATTTATTATTTCGTTGGCGCTCTTCTGCGGCCAACACACGTCTGGATTTTCAATAGTGGTAAAGTATCCAAAAAAACATTAACTATTTACCAAAATAATCGCCTACTTATTCGAATAATTCCTCCACCATTACGCGAGCAAAAATCCCCCGATTTCCCCTGAATTAAATACATAAAAAAATCGACGAAATAATTTCGAGTGGGAAACAAAAATTGACTGGGATAAAAATTCCCCGACAATTGGAAAAAATTCCTCAGTATTATCGATCATTGTCTTTCCCGTAAACTAACTAATAGAAATAAAAATAAAAATAAAAATGAAGCTGGCACGTCCGCAGGCGAAAAAGATCGTAGATAACAAACACTCGTCCCTGAAGTTGCAATTGAGAGTGAGAAAAAACGTAAAAAAAAATCAACAATAATTCTGTCATTATTTTTCAGTTGATATACACAGCAACAATATTCGAGCTATCAAACAGTGCATTGAGTCCGAACGCAGCATCAATAATCATCGCAGCAATCCAGATGTTCGGCTCGCTGGTGTCAACAGTGACAGTGGAAAGAACTGGCAGAAAATCCCTGACACTGATATCAACAGCGGCAATGGTGATATTCCACCTGCTCTTCGCCATCTTCTTCCTAGTCCAGAGTCAAGGATACGATGTAACCTCGTTCTCGTGGCTTCCACTGGCCACACTCTCAGGTTATGTAATAGCATACAACATGGGGCTCGGTCCAGTTGCCTACGTTATCGCAGCTGAAATATTCAGTCCCGACGTTGCGTGCATGTGTTTTTCAATTTCCATCGGCGGCGCTTCGCTGACATCCTTCGCGACTCTCCAATTATTTCCATTCATATCCAATCAATTAGGAAATTACACGTCATTTTTCATCCTCTCGTCGTTCTGCGCGGCGACCTTCCTCTTCACTCTCTTCTTCGTCCCCGAGACTAGAGGGAAATCTAAGGAGGCGATTTTAGACGAATTGAATGGGGGCAAGAAAAAAGACACCAGTGCCGCGTAAAGACGCCTTTGTAGATAACGAATTCAAAACAATTATCTTAATCCAAGAACAAAGTCGCGTGAGCGTGGGCGCCGCCATTTTGTGGCAGCGCCGAGGCTCGCAAGATGGCTGATACGAAATTTTTAGTTCCCAATGCTCGCACTCTGTCGGACTCTGTGGAGATGAGCACAGTTAAAACTCACTTCTCGTCGAGGAGCATAATTTATTGAATCGCAATAATTGTTAATTGCGTATATCGAGGCAACTGCAGCGAGTGAATTTGTTTGTTTTAATGTACAAAAGTACGAGTTGTTGTTTGTAGTAAAAAAATATTTTATGTCAGCCGTATTGTTCGTTTATCGTCGGGAAATGGTGAGGCTGCGATAGCTTTCACTGATGAAAAGACTGTAGATTGTGTATTAAATAGGCCAATTTTTCACTCTGTATTATTTAAAAAATAAATCTAGCTTATATTTTTGTTTTACAAAATACATGATAAAAGACAAAAACAGAAGAATAAAAATGTCGATGTAAAATGTGATATGTTGTTTATCTAATAAATTATATATTGAGGTATTGAGCAGCTGTTTTAATGCTGAGAAAAATTAATAATTGTTGTTGAAGGTGGGGAAGACGAAGTCGGTGCCCTTGAGATTCCTCAGGATCCAGTCGTCAGCTCGGGCTTCTAGTTTACCGTTGAAAGTCTCACTCCAGGCTCCACTCCTTCCATTTCTCACGAAACTCCCGGCTGAAATGATTTTACAGTCTTTCAGTTCAGAAGAGTTGACCATTGGGTTGTTCTTGAAGTTCTTGATGTGAAGGTAGTCGCATAGTTTGGATATTTCACCGCTGGTGTAGGCTTTCCCCAGAAATTTGGAGACCTTCTGGACACAGTCGACCAGATCCTGCTGCATCTCCTCGTAGAACATGAAGAGGAGGTTCGGGTGGTGGCGGAGCGCCCAGGCCTCCTTCAGGTGCTCCCAGTAGGGGCTCCAGGGGGCTAAAAATATTTTTGCAAGATTACCCTGAGTCGATATATTTTTATCCTGCATCTGGACTGCTCTTACTCAGGTTATTCTCGAAGTAGTCCCAGAACTCCTCGAACGTGCCGGTGTATCCTTGAGTCTTTATCGCTCGATTCAGGTGATACCAGGACACCGCGACGTCCTTGGGGTTCCTGGCTACGTAGATGATCTAGAAACATTCATCATTGAATAAATTAAATGCATTGAAATTAATTTTTTGAGGACGAGAAATGGAAAGTGGATTCACCTTGCACCCGACGTCGAGGACTCCCGGCAGCAAACTCAACGGAAAATGGGACTTGATGAACCTCGGGGAGTCCATGGCGTCCAGCACCTCGTACCCAGGCACTCCCAATTTTCTACAGAACTCCTGCTTCTCCGGGTCCCCCTCGTTCAACTTCACAAATTCCTCGGTCACCTCTGGATGATTGAACAAACTGAACCTAAAATTGCTCAAGAACAAATTTAAAAAATCCCTCGACTAATTAACAATTCCAGAAAAATCATTAACGCACTCTAGGAAGGGAAATCGCTCGGCTAAATATTTTTTCGATGCCGTCTCGAAGTCCAAATTATTAGAAAGCAACCAGACGAGCTCTTGTGTCCAAGTGGTTCCTGAAAAAAATTCTATTATCACCATTTCATTTTCCCAATTACCCCCTACAATTACCGCATCATATCTCGATGTGAAGATTTTAATATCTCGAAAACCAATTTTTTTTCGGCCTCTAATTTTCCAAAATCTGCGAAAAACCAGGCAAATCAACCGAAAAATTTTCATTCCATGAAAAATTTAACTGACAAAGTATTTGCAAAAATAGAGAAAAAAATATTTCGGCGACTGAAGAATTTAATAAATTATCCGGAGCATAATAAGAATAATAATTACATACAATTGTAATTATTATTCGAGAGGTAATGATAAATTCGTGTGAACAATAAATTCGCTGAAATTCAATGAGGCGAGAAGTAAATAAATTTTTTTACCTGATCTGGGACAACTGACGACCCAGGTATCACTGGCTCTGGCTTTGAACTCAAAAAATCCTTTTCCCTGTTCCACATATCTCCTGGGAAAAAACCACTGCTTATCGCCCACCAGAACCCACCCACTTCTCTCGCCCCTGAATTTTTGGAGCATCTCCTGAGTCTTCTTCTCATCCAAAAATTGATACTTCGGAAGTTCACTCATTCTCGCTAATGAAATAATTTTTTCTCTCCTCAACCGGGTAATGAGTCACTGATTTCAGCAAAGAATTTCAACCTCTGCACAGCCGGAGATTTACATAAGAACTAACTAGAATTTTTATTTGACGTCCGAGTCGTCGAGGAGAGAAAGTTTGTCCCACATTTTCTGCTTATTATAACGACTTTTATTCCGCCGGTGTTCTTGCTTTTTTTGGGCTTTCCATTTCTCCGGGGATCATCTTGACGAATGAACCAATCGAATGAGTGGCCACCGGTGGTAATAGCCCCGGGAGAAGGAGAAATTATTAGAATTAGAATTAGAATGAGAAAAAAATTAACGTCTTTTTTTTGCGTTCTGCAAAAAGTGGAATTATCTCGGAAGGAGGTGATGTTAGGAGAAACTTGTGTACGACATTTTTTACAGGAAATTTAATTCTCCACGAAAAATATTTTTTGACTTTTTTTCCTAAAACCATTTATTTCAGAGATAATTGCCTGCGAAAGTAGACACTCCGAAGGTAACGATTCTTCGAGTTTTCTGATCGTCCACGTAAGTCGGCAAATTATTTGTCTTTAATTAATTAATTACTCAATTAATTACACATAACACGCATTAAATAAACCATCAATTAATTAATTAATGAATGTTGTTACAATTTAGACACACAAAAATAAATAAAAATAATTTTCAAATCCAATTAAAATTTACGTCGGAGATGAGGAAATAATGAATGGATCACCAACAATTGCAATGAAAATACTGTTTTATTCATTACCAATAATTAATAATTAATTAAATAGGAACTTGCATTGAAAAATAAAAAATAAGCACATTTCAGTCTCAAATGGACGCTTGAGTTCCACAAATCGCGTGGATTAGTCATTAATTACATGTCGAGAGATAACTTAACTCTATCAAAAAAAATCTTCGTATCAAAATAGTAATATCGAGCTAAGGCACTGTTGGAAGATAATCCCTTGGTTTAAACGTTTTCCTTATCAACTAGTTTCAGATCTCTATCTCAGATCCCTTCCCTCCTCAAATCATTCCTGGCAAACATTCCGCAAAAATTACCCCGAGAAATTTTCCGCTGGAAAACTGAATAAATACATCAAACCCTCAGAAGAAAAATAAAATAAAATAAAAACGTGTGTTCGAAAATTCACCAAAAATCGAATTTGGTATGTACTTTACAAAATTAATAATTTAAAAAATTGTTTTTGTGCCATCAAAAACCCTCCCGTCTCCATCTGGAGATAAAACATACCTCCCCCCTCAAAAAAAGAAAAAAATACCACAAATTTCCAATTTTATACGACACATAACCTCCAAAAATCCTCAAAAAGAAGAAAAAAATTCCTTAACCTCAAAAAAATGTCGAAATTGTGGATAAAAATAATTTTACATTGAGCCATTATTTCCCTGAAGTGCCCCCAAACGCAAGTGGAGCTGAAAAAAAATTAATTTTCTTTTCCAAAAAATAAAAATAAAAATAAATTCCGTCACAGAAAATTTCTAAAACGATTCCAGCCGATTTTGTCCTTTTCCAGATGCCCCCCTCCCCCCGCCGGAATCCGTCTAAAAGCACTCAAGGCCGATGACACTCTCCCTGACGCTACTGGGCTCCTGAACCCTGCACTCCTCCCCCTCCCTCTCCGCAATGGGAATGACCATAACCTGTCCAATGCGAAAGGTTCCCGCCGGCTGGTCGTCATCGTCATCCCCATCATCCACGTCCATATCCATATCATCCATCTCCTCCATCTCCTGCGCGCCCTCCACGCCCTCGATCTGAACAACCTTAGCCCTTTTAACCCTCTTATTCAGCTGTTCCTGCAACTCCGGCTTGGCCTTGAACATGCCACACCTCTTAGTATGGATCTTCATGTTGTCATGTCGATTGAACGCCCTCTGGCAGCCCGGGCACTTGAACCGCTTCTCGCTGTGAACCGCCATGTGCGCCGCCAAATGGCTCTGCTGCGCAAAGTCCTTCTCACAGATGTCGCACTTGTACTTCCGGATGCCCTCATGCTTGAGCAAATGCTCCTTGAGTATGTGCCCACTCTTGTAGACATTAGGGCACAAGCTGCACTTGAACTTGGCCTCGGAGTGAACATTCTGATGATTATGAAGAGCCTTCCTGCTCTTGGTGGCCTTACCACAGACATCGCAGACGTAGTCCCTCGAGTGAACGTTCTCCAGATGCCTCTCAAGCGCCTCAGCCGAGCTGAAGTGGTGTGAGCAGTACTTGCACATGAGCTTGCGATTTTTATTGTGAGTAATCATGTGAGCGCGCATCCGGCCCTTGGAGAAGAACTCCTTTCCGCAGATCTCGCAGGTGACGTCCTTGACGGGTTTGTGAGTGGTCATGTGATAGCTGAGAACCTGCCTCGAGGCACTGGAGAATGCGCAGACAGTGCACTTGAAGGGCCTGAGGCCGCTGTGAGTGTTCAAGTGCTCCTCAAGAAGAACAGCTGTCACATACCGCTTCTTGCAGAAATTACACTCGAAGGGCTTGATCTTCAGGTGACTCTTCCGTATGTGACACCTGATGTTGGTGATTGTCACTGTTGAGAAGTCACAGGCCGTGCACTTGTAGGGCTTCATCTCGAGGTGGCCCCAGATGTGAACGCGACACTTGTCGATCCTGGGGTAGACGGCGCTGCAGATGAGGCACATCGTTTGCTTCCTGTCGAGATGATTCAGGTTCTTCTCAACAGCTGATTCGTCCACCACGGACATGTCGATGATGTAGAATGTCTCGATCGCTTCTTTCTCCTCTGAGGAGATCAACTGGGAGATTGTGCCGTAGATAGCCCCCGACTTCCGGCGCTTTGAGGAGGAAGACGTCGAGGTGAGAACTGACGAGGATGACGACTCTGAGGAGGATCTGTTACGACGACGGGATTCCGAGGATGGCTCTGAGTTCTGATAATCATGAGTGGCTTTCAACGGCGGCGATGACGAGGATCGTGAGGTGGTCTTCAGGAAAAGCCCCTCAAAGAATGGTCTCGATGCTCCAGACGATGATCTGCTTCGTTTGAGTCTTGGCTGATTGTCTTGAGCGTTGGAATTATTCTGTGAGCAATCCATTGTTTCTCGGAGTTCTTGAGTCTCCGAAGGTGACGAAGAGGACACAGTTGAGAACGCTCTCTTGGGCTGGGGTTCTGACAGAGATCTAGAAATCCTTGGAGCCGGCGTCTTGGTTTCCTCGGTCTTTGAGTGGTCAGCTTCCGTCGAGCTGCCGACGCTCAAAGCCACCTCAGGTTCTTCAGACGATGATTCTGTTGACGATTGTGGTTTCAGACGCGACTCTAAGGTCTTGGCCTCAACTTCTTGTGGTTTAACTTCAGATTCTACAGCAGTCTTCAATGAGTCTAATGATTCCTTTGGTTCCGGAGCTGCAGGAGATTCCGAAGTCGTCGAAATCGAAGTTTTATTGAGCAATTCGTCATCCTGAGGTTGGAGTTCTTCGCTAGATTGTTCTGGAGATGTTTCTTTGATCTTCTTAGCTACCTCAGGAGCATCAACAACTTCCAAAACAGATGTATCAGCTTCTTTGAGAGGTTCTTGTCTTTCACCTTCGCCTTCCTCGATTTTCTTCGGAGTTCTATCAACCTCCTCAGGCTTCTCTGGAGATCTGACAATCTTTGGGGTCGCGGTGGGTGCTAGAGAGAACTCCTCCGGATCTCGAATGAATTTCTGTAGAGATCGACGGATTTCCACGGGCTTGGGGGCACTCACACTTCTAGGGGCTAATGCTACTATTTCTACTTTTGGTGGCTCTGCTGATTTCTCGAGTTTCTCTTCAGGATTTCGCAGCGAATTCGGAGAAGACCTCCGCAGCGTCTTCTGAAGGGGTTTCCCCTCGGATTTGGGAGGCAGCGACCTCCGCGCGTTCCCCAAGATTGTAAAAGAACGTATTTTTGGAATTTGCTTTTGTGCATTCGCGCTTTTTTGGTTTTTCATGTGAGGAATCTCCGAGAGAACGTTCTCAGAGATTTCTGGGACAAATTGGACCGCCTCGGATGACGGAGAGATGTTTTCGAGATCATGAGAAGGGGAAGCGACCGGCGTTTTGGATTTACGAGGAGCTGGAGGTGAGAGAGACTTACGTTTAGAGGAAATGACATTCTCTTTGTTGAATTCTTTATCGATCTCTGAGGATGGGATAGTGGATGGTGAGGGCTTAGCGTCCTCCTAGAATCAGAACACAAATTCCCTTGATATTTCGTCCTTGACAAAAAGACATATAATCTGGGACAAAATGTCAAGATTTGTCATCCACGAAAGTCGTAAAATAATCCACTTCTTACCTTTTCCTTGAGCTTATGCTGCGTCTCCTGACACACCTCCACGAAATCACAGAGGAATTCCAGAGTGCCAATACACCTGATGCAAACAGTCTTCGGTAGTTCATCATCCTCCTTGATCTACAATTCATCATCATAAAACACACAATTCCCCACAAAACCCACCAATGATCTAGCCCTAGACGACTGCTGACGGACAAAACAACCCGAGCCCCCTGTGAAAAACGTTTGGGTACCAGAAAGAACCAAAAATCCAAGAACTACTCGAAAAATATTAACTTTATTAACGTAAATAAATGGAATTGCTAGATGAGCATACGATAGAAAATCCTAAGAACTAAATCTTACTACTGAATCATACAGAAATTAATCTTATTGTACAATGGTACATAATTATTGTATTACAATGAGTGTAAATAATCCTTACAACATTCTTCGTCAGTCTCAGGATTCCGACAGGAATCGCGGAAAAGAACTCCATATTATTTTTATCAATTGTTTCTTCACAAAGTGAAAGGCACTATTAATTACTCTCATTATCACTCAAATTTTACGAGTAAAAAATATCGTTATCCCAGTATAACCTCTCATTTCCCATATTCCCTCGGCTCCCCTACGACAATCACTTTTGGCATCTTATGTTTCTGGGCCTCATAGACCGGCACCAGAGGTCTTAATAAACCCACTAAACAAGAAATGAGAGGTATAACCGCCCTATATGTAAATATAAACTCTTCGTAATATCGTTACATCAATCATTCGTTAATTACAATTTATGTAATCACACAAGGCCCATGTGGAAGTCGTGCACTCGGTGCAATAACCTCAAAATCGTCCTCAAAATATAAATTTATTATATTTTAACTCTCGTAAATTTTAACTCTCAAAAATCTTTCTCATAACATCTCTCAAAATATCATCGATATAAAAATTATGGAGCAGAGTCTTTTTGGAAGCATTGAGTTTTGTCTCGATAAAAATTTTTTCATCCTCATTCCCAAAATATTATAACAATCATTTCTCTTAATTTTTCACGCCACCAATGAGTACCTGGCAAACGTAATAATCGCATTTCGTGTCAGAGACTAAAATCAATTTCATCGGAGAGCAGCGAAAAATTGCGTCCCAAAGCCGGGTCATGAGTCTCTTTATCGCGTCAACTTGTGGAGACATCGATGCGGCAAGTTGTGACCTTGAGAACTTGCGTTCCGCCTGTGTCGGAAGGTTCCGAGCGAACGCGAACGCTTCGCGAGAATTCTCGAGTGTAAATTTCCCCGTCAATCGGACAAGGGAGCCTCTACTTCTCATTCATCTCCTTCTCCACCTCGTCCTGCACGTCATCCTCCTTGCTCTTCTGTCCGCTAACGATCCTGCCGCTTTCCGCAAAGTGCCTCTTCCTGTGAACCTTCATGTTATCTCTTCTATTGAACTTCCTCCCACATTCCGGACACGCGTGAGTCTTCTCACCATGAACATGCCTGTGCGCGGCAAGATGACTCGCCTGCGCAAAGCTCGCTCCGCACTTCTGACAGACGTGCTTCCGCAGTCCCTCGTGCTTCAGCAGGTGTTCATTCAAAAATGCCTTGGACGCGTACTTATTATTACAAATATTACAGACAAAGGGCTTTGGATTAGAGTGCTGAAGAACGTGTGCCTTGTATTTGCTGGCAACCTTAAAAGTCTTTCCGCATATCTCGCACTTGTACGTGGTCGCGTGACGCGTCTTGATGTGCTCATTGAGAACCGCAAGACTTGAGTACAAATTATAACAGAATCGACATCGAAAATTCCTCCTGTTCTTCAGGTGAACGCTTCCAATATGACTCAATAATCTTGTTCTAAATGGAAAGACCTTGCCGCAGTACTCGCAGGCGAGATTCTGCGGCGGAAGATGTGACTTCACGTGCATCTGCAGCGACACCTTGTGATGATAACTCTGGCCGCAATCGTTGCACTTGTAAGGCTTGATCCCCTTGTGAACGTTGTCGTGCTCCGTTAGATCGAACTTTGAGCGGAACCTCTTAGGGCACTTTGGACACTGCATCGGTCGCGGATTGGTATGCGAGCACCGGATGTGCTTCATAACATCACTCTTGCAGACAAATTTTGCCGTGCACAGAGTGCACGCGTACTGCTTAATTCCGAGATGCGTTTTCACGTGAACTGTGCACTTATCTCGCCGCTCATAAAATTTCTTACAGAGCTTGCATGTGTATCCATGCTGTCCGTCCAATGTCGCACTGACGACATTATCATCGACACGAATTTCCTCGCCGTCCATGCGATACAATTCCTCCGGATTGCGGGAGAGAGCGCCCGCGTCAGTCGCCGCATCCGTCATCGAGGATAATCTCTTCTCTAGCTCTTGAAGTTTCAATTTTCCGTCTTTGTCCTTGTCTTTGGAGCTCTTGGACTTGGTGACGGACGTCATGATCTTGTTGAGCTCTGCGTTATCATTATCACCGAGAATATCAACGATTTCCGAATCTACGAGGCAGGAGCCCTGATCCGGAAAGACTTTGGCCAATACCGTTGTCACATTTTCCGTCTCGTCGTTCTTCTTCCGCAATTGGAGGGTAAAACTTATGTCCTCGATGTCACCGTTACGACCTTTCGACTCCTTCACGCAGACCTCGACGTCCGACGATCCCGAAACCGCGGTTAATACCTTGTTCAGGGCGGACGTGGGGATTTGAATTGTTTGGCGCTGCTCCGCGGAAGGTTCAAGGCTTTTTCCGGATTTCGCGGTTGACGGGGGTGTAGGGGATGTTGATAATTTCTGGAGATTTTGCGAACGCAATCGGGTGACTCGCGATACTGCGGTACGCGGAACAGTGGGTTTCGTTGCTGAACGCTTTCGCTTCCGTTTGTCCGCATTTTTGGACATTTCCGTTGTGTTTCGGCTCCGGAGCCATCGACGATTTGGTGGTGGGCTCGCGTCCGCATCATTTGGCGATTTTTCGGGGGATTTTGCGCGCGTCTGGGTGGGACGGAGATTGCGCTTAGGGCGCGGCTCCTCGACCGGCGGTGGCGGATGATTCTCCGGCGACGGATCGACGTTTTCGATGTCTGCGGTGGAGTTAAGGTTTTTTTCAGTACTGTTGTTGTTTGTGGAGGTCGACGGACTGTCGGGAGTCGGTGGCGGATCCTCTGGTTTTATTTCCACGGGAAAGAGAGTCGACTCCTGAGGCACGGGAATCATAGATGTACCAGGGGCTTGTGGTGGAGAGTCTCTGGGGGGGGGAAGGGTTGCGGATCTTTGAGCGAGGAAAAATGACGCGCGGAGTCTGGGGATGTTGAAGAGCAAAAATGGCGGGGATTTGTTTTTTTTATTGTTGTTAGTTTGCGGTGATTTTTCGGAGGTGACGGATTAGACGGATTTTCGTGTACTGGGAGTGGCCAGAGACTCAGAGCGGTAGTGAAAAAAAATTTTATGGTAATTAAAATAATGAGACTTACGAGGTCTGGCAAAGGCGGTAGATGATAACGATCGCGCAACAGTCGTTGAGTTCGTAGACACTCCTCTTGAAAGTCACACACGAATTCGAGTTTTCCCAGACATTGAACGCAGATCGTCTTTGGAAGAGGATCCGTCTCATCTATCTGTGATATCAAACAAGAAACTAATTTAACCAGAGCCCCAGGTTCAGGTAGTCGTGGTGGTCATCATTTTCTTTGAGTGAAATATCGATTTTGGGGGATTTGGGGCCATGATTTTTTAAGAGAATCAATTCGCTCGAGGCTCAATTGGCTCGATTTTAATTTAATTAATTTGGTTTTGTTTATCTGTAGCGATGGATAGATTTGTCTCCAAAAAAGGAGAATTTGGGTAGTTACCAAATTTTAAGGAACAAAGTCGTCGATAAAATCAATTTAATTTGAGATAACGAGAAATTTTATTGCATTAATCATTTAAATTACTAGAAATGGTTGAAATGGGGGCAAATGTAATTTTTTTTCTTCACAAATTAGAATTCTCCAGTGAAAATGAAGTTCTGAATTTGTTTGCTGATATTTTCCTCAAAGAAAATGAGTATTTCTCGAATTATCAGTCATTGACATCAGTTTTTTTTTAACCCTACCGCTCCACCAATTGTTATTTGCCAAAATTAGAGAACAAATGTGATAAATAAATTTGGATTTTGTTAAGTTGTGGGTCCATCCATGATTCAAGTACCTCCAGATATGCCTCTCTCACTTCCATATTTACATAACTAATTATTATTGTTAGAGGACGATAGAAAGCCAAGCGTTTGCCACAAGTTAAGCACATCAACATCTCTTTCAGCCTCTTCCTCCATACATTGCTCATTAATAATTGATAATTCATGATTCATAATTATTAATTAATATCATTGACAAAAAAGCGCAGGACGAACTAAAGGAATAGAAAGGTATGATTCTTCAGTTCGCCTTAATGAGAGTGAGATAATGTTAATGCATTTTCAATAGCTCAGGTGATTTTTTGGAAATTGGGAGGGGATGAGGGCTCATTAGATTCCCAAGGAAATTTCCATTAAATGAAAATAGACTGTCCATGTAATTTAGATTAGGATGTGACCTTTCTCTTTACAATCCGAAGATACTTTGGAAAATTACCCAGCCAGCAGATATTCAATTGACTATAAATTCCCCCGAGTCAACAATTCCCCGATGCTCCATAAAAATATAAAAAACAAACGAAAAACAATTGAGGAATATTATTGATGTTATTAACAGGATAAACCAGACAATAGATTCAATTGTTAACTATCTGACTAATGATGGAATGCCAAAGAATATTTGTTTAATTATTTATTAATAGTAATAATAACGAATTGATGAGGAAAACAACATAACCAAAAAAATCATATAAAGACTGCAACCCCAGCCATTTTTGGAGCTCCCTGTGGAGATTTTAATGAACAAATTGTCGTCCAAAAAGAGACAATAATTTCTGCTACCCCCCAGCCCCTCAAACCACCCCAGCGTCGCCCCGTCGTCCCATAATGTCGTCACCTAACCCCCAACTCCGTCAGCAGTCAATCCAAAACACTCAGTAAAAAAATAAAACTCACCACAATGTTGATTTTCGAGTGTATTTTGAGCCCCAGGAGTCGTCTCGTTCCCTCATCCCCGAAAACATCGATGTAGATGCTCTCGAATTGTCCACACAAACGGCAAACCTGCGCCTCGCCACCAACCTTCTCGTCCATTTTGCCTGCAGTAACTACTCCCCCACTAGCCCCTCCTGTTGATTCGTCTCGTCCCAACCTCAAAGACAAGCTCTACCTGATTTTTCTCCCCTGAGAATTCATTTCTCCGCACTCTTGGCACTCTCAGATTCTCGTATCGTCGGTGATTATTTTGGTGTTGGAGATTTGGGGGAGGAAGGCAGGAGGTCAGGGACTGAGAGAGAAAATTCAGGGGCTTTCAGCGACAGGGGAGCAGGGGAACGCTTGGAGAATGGCCGACGCTTTGTTCCGTTTCACTGGATTTTTTATTTTACGAGGGATGTTCGACGGTTTATCGGGATTTTTACACGATCTTGGGGATTGTTTGGGGTATCCTGAGGTGATGGGGAGTGCAGGCGAACGATTGGAGACTTTGTCACTGGGATTTTTGGGGGTTTTCACGCGGCAGACACTTGTGGATAAACGTGCGGAGGTGATTGTGTACGAGCGTTTGGCGCAACAGATCGAGGGAAGGGGGACATCCATGGCGACATCTGGGGGGCTGGGTAGGGGGACAGGTGGTCAGCTGATGGGAGGGAAGGGGAATCAGTTTGAAGTTGAGTTCAGGCGTTTTGGACAGGATATTTTGTGTTATTTCGCAAAATCTGTTTTTTTATGGAAACATATTTTTTGCGTTGAGTTCGAGGGGAGTCAGTCACCTGGAGGAATCATTTATTTTATTAATTTTTTAGAGAAATTCTGCTCAAGCAACGACCGAAGGGGATGATTTGCGGTGGGGGTAGGTTCCTGGGGATGAATGGGAGGCCTACCTGAGCCCTTATTCCACGCCAAATTAAATTCCAGTACTGGAGGAGAGAACAAACGGATGACGAGGGACCTCTATTCTCAATGAATAATCGAGATCCAACGGCTGTGGGTATTTTTTTTACCTGGAGAAGGGTTCCCTTGGGGTTTGAACGAGTAAAAGGGCACGAAGGTCGATCGCAGAACAATATTAATGAGGAAATTATGCACCTGGGGGAACAATACAAAAATCCATCTGCAGGAGTCCAAAGGTTTGTCAGCCATTTTTCATTTATCAAAAGAAAATTTACAAAAGAAATTACCATTACTGTTAATTCAATCTCTCAGGATCATCTGATATTTCATGTTCATCGTAGATTAAACAATTAACCCCTCATTTGTTGATTAATTAGAAGGAATAGTAATAAATAAAAAATCTGAGAGATGAAGAAATCCAGAGTTCATCTAGTGTGAGTGAAAAAATTGGGAAAAAAATCGAAAACAAATTATTTGAAGGGTCTTGAACGTCAGTCAGTGCTGCCCCAGCGTCGACCCCGGGAACTAAAACCTAAAAACACTCCCTAACCTCCCTAACTTGGGAGTTATAATTCCTAACCCCACCAAAACATCATCAGAAAGTGTCCTCGTGTCTTAAAGATTCTCCACGATAAAATAATCTCTCCAAACCCATCATCACCTCCTGGCAGACAATTCCCAAGGGTTCAACGGCTCTCCAACATTCCCAGGCGATGAGTTCCACCAGGAGCCAGGGGAGCATCAACTACTGGTATATCTGAACAGTTTTAACCCTCCAAATTCAGTCTAAACCCCTCAAACCCAAGTAATTTGTCCTCTCCTCTATTTCAGTAAATAATTTTTCCAGAAAAATCATTGAGTGACTGGAATTGACGGAATAGGTTATTCTCAAAATTCAAGTCAGAGTTGAATGGGTCAGGATGAATTTGCCCGACGAATCGGTTATTATTATCGATTCGCCGCAGGTGAGGGGGCTGATAGCGAGGAAGAAGAGACTCGGGGTGAAAAGACCCCTGACAAGATTGGACACTCGCAGGAAGAATTACCCGGGGGTAAAAGGGAGACGAGTGCCGTTGAAATCGGCCTACGAGAGCCTAACACGAGGAATCACTAGATCTCGGTATTTTTTCTTTTTTTCCATTTTTTAATCGAGGATTTTTGGGGAGTTCCTGGGGTGGAATGGATTCTCAAAGCAAATATTTCAGATTAAATTGACAATAAATAATTGTCAACAAAGTAAAAATGTTCTGGCAATCAAAGAGTTAGGTTAGGGTTTTTTGGAAGAGCAATTCCACTCGAGGAACTCGACAATCTCTTCAAAATCCTCGACATGAGAAGACTCTAGTGCTTCCCTCCATCCCCAGCTCCACTAAAGTCTTCTCATTTTCTCTGATCCGTTAAAAAAAAACTCAAAATCGCCTGATGACCCTCAAGTGACGCCACTCCAACGATCACAAGGAAGAAACCCTACAGGAGGAGTAGTTGTTTGCTCCAAAGGGCGCAAAAAAAGTGTCGAAGATCCAGGAAATCAGAGAACGATGACGAGTCTGTCATTGTCCTCAGCGACGACGACGACATTCAGGCCCTTCCCGGGTCTCCAGAAGCGGACGACATGATTCCCCTAGTGGTCTCCACTGCCAGAACTCCCCAGAGCCCAGGTAAGTCCAAGGATGCGGCCGATACCTCGACGAGGACGCCGAAGCACTTGTCAAAGAAGCAGAGACAGGTCAAGAGAAAAGAAGATCGCACTCTTCGGGAGGAAAAAAATGAAAAAAATAAGGACGAGGACCTGGAGATCGTCTGGTCCTCAGGGGAGGTTCCTGAGACCTCGTCGAGGCCATCAGAAGATCAACCGAAGACGAATGAAGGGACGGAGGCGAGGGGAGTGGCAGAAAACGAGGGGAATACCAGTTTTTTTGTTGATGCCCTTGGAGATCAGTCTTTGCTACTCCTCGACTCTCCGGGGCTCGACGAGAATTCCCAGGAGAAGTTCATGGGGAGGACTCATCCGTCGAGCAGTGAACAGAAGGACACGAGGAATGAAGAGAGGAATGCCGGATTTTTCGTTGATTGCGATGGAGATACTTCCCTGTTGATGATGGATTCCGCGAGGACTGCTGATAATTATGGCAGTAAAACGTTGAAGAGGAAGAGGAAAAAGGGGAAAAGTGGGAAAAAGGAGGAGCGGCCGGAGATGCTGAAGGAGATATCCATCGACTCTTCGAGGCTGGTCAACAATAATTCTGGGAAGGAGGCGAAGGGGAAGAGGAAGAAAGAGGAGCTGAAGAAGAAACAGGAGGAACTGAAGAAGAAGCATGAGGAGACCCCCGCCAAACTCCGGGAGATCATCATTGATGGATGCAACGTCGCGATGGGGTGAGTATGGAAATATTTGCCAGCACCAGGTTATCGATTTTATGTCCACCAGTTCTCGCAATAGGCGTTTGCATATTGATCGTAATTTCTAGTTTTCGAGATATCGTCAAAAAACTGAAGTGTCCTCCGAATTAATTATCTCAATTTCCGCTCTCCAATATATATGGGCGTGAAAAAAATAGTTCCAGTCGGTTCGCGAGCCTCAAACTCACCAGGTCTTTAGGAAATTTCCTCAGGAATCCAACGCCGTTGAGATTGG
>JAPYZN010001422.1:0-16599 GCA_030522865.1 Psyttalia lounsburyi | reverse complement strand
CGCTCCCAAACTAATCCGATCTTGTCCTCGATGAGATCTATCGATCGCCACCAAAATTTTTCCGATCGCACTATCCGTTCGTCCGGGAACGTGAACAAACAAAAGTGATCACACACACACACACACATACAACTCGATAAAAAACATCTGGGGGGTTTGTCCTGGTCATGAAACGTCGACATTTCACAAAATTAGGGATTTTCATTTTTGGGGTGAAACCAATAACTTCCTTATCAGGAAGTTAAAAATCAGAAAGTCCTACTCAAGTTATATTTGTCAATGATTCGTCGTAATTAAAAAAAAATTGTAATTAGAGCTACTGCAGCGGCTGTCGATTGTCAGGAATTTACATTATCAACTCTCTAACTCCTCTTCCCGCCACCGTTCAAACCCCAGACGTCATTACTTAACGAGTAACAGACCCGATAGTGTCGATCAACATCTCCTGGTGAGTGGGGGGGCCTTTCGGTTTTATCTACAAAAACATTCACGATCGAGGAAACAACGCGTGCTCTGGAGAAGGTAACAACAATTGCTGGAAAATCTCTCCTCACTATATGACTACCGGTTACCGCCCTTCGTTAATTGTTTTTTTTTATTAATCGCGATTACTGAGAGCGCTAAACGCGGCTACGCGGACTAAAAGTGAAAGCGTTGAATCGCGTCTTCGGGAATAAGTGAGTTTTGATTATTAACAGTCAAGCCAGTGAGTGAGTTAAAATATAAAGTTTTTTCTGTGTTGAATTGTGAATAAATTGACAATGCACATTGAGGAATTATCGCGAATGCGCACACTCTCTGCGGAGATTGGCCGGACTCGCCACGTGAAATTACTGAGGAAATTCTGCAAGGTACGGTAATAATTCGTTAATGTTTAAAAAAAATCATTTCTTTCGTCTCTCACCGCATTCTCCCACCCGTTTCACCTGAAATCAAAAAGAGAGCGAGACTATTAATTTTTTAATCAGGGATTACTAATGAGAATTGTTGTTAAATGTAAATTTTTGCTAATTTTCGAGCGACTGGCATTTACTCCTTTCAGTAGAGGTTTTTAAGGAATTTTTTAATCTCCCAAGCCGCGAGGCATGAAAATCACGTCATACGGCCGGCACTAATGGCAACAGAAAACTGATTCATTACATACATTCTCGAATGTTTAATTATCAACATTTAACATTAGATATCAATAATTAATATGACATGAACATCGATAAAGAATTTCGATAAGTTGTTTGGAGTTGACATGTGGCAACGATGCCCGCACGTGCTAATGTACAAAGTCCGCGGCAATAACACTTCGGCGAATTGAAAATGAGCGATTTTTCGAGGAGTGAGGGCATACAATAAATTATAAATTATAACCGACGAAGAGAAATGCAGAGTGAAAATTACTTAACCCATTGGCGACGGCTTAACAAAGCTTATCTGAAGGTTTCCACAATTTTATTGAATATCACACATTTCATTTACCGATTAGGTAATTTATTTTTGACTGGCAAAACAACTGATGATTACCAGTCAGGTAATTATCACTGACCACTGCTCTCGGCACAGAAAAATAACTTCCTTATCGGGAAGTATTTTCTCTCATGACCTACGCATGATCGTTAATGATTACGAGATCATAGTGAAACCTTCCACAAATTAAATATTCCCGCATTGATAACTTCTAATCCTCAATAATAATTGTATTATTCGCGTTATTTTTAATCCCCCATTAGGTAATATTTTTTTTCGTCCCATGATTATTATATACCTAATATTACAAAATTTCGTTTTAATGATTTTTTGATGTACCTCAGAACTTGGGTGTGGAATTTTGTTTGGCAGTTGCAGTTTTTGAGAATAAAAATTAACGATTGGAAAATTAACAATTATTGTCACGAGAGATTAAGGGTAAATAGAAAAAAAATTATTGCCAGCAGTCGAAAAGGGTCCCCATTATCTAACTAGTCTATTATAAATGTAATCGATGATAAGTTCGGTCCTTTAGGGCGACATTGACCCAATTTAGTAATATCTCGAGTTCATTAAAATTCCGCGTTATCTCGCTGATAACGAAATAATTATACAAGCGCCTCGAAAACATCCGCGAAGGAAGACGGAAGTGGATGCCCTCGGGATTAGTAAAAAATTAAAAATCCCATTCTTTGGGGTGACGTCTTGGGGTCGCGTATCGAGTACTTCGGATCTATTCACACAGGTTAATCGATGACCTCTTGGGAAGGATGCCTGGGTCGTGCGGAATCAAGACTCACGATCGATGGACTTGTGACGCTCGTCTGGCTGTAGCAGCTGAGAAAGATGATTGGAATATTGTGGCCCAGGTTCTGAATGTTCTCCAGCTGACCCGAGACACTTTCAGTCTCTAAATTTTCCAACTCAACTGCTGTGAGAACGATTTTTATAATATTCCTCGCCATCAATCAATTGGACTCCCCTAAAAATGTAAGATCATTAGCCGACAGATTAAGAAGTAATGAAAAATCGATCTGAGATTCTCATCGATCGATTAATTATCTCGAGAGCAGTTGATAAGAAAAAAGGATTGATGAAAATTTTCGCAGCAGATGAAATGCAAAAAAATATTATCTCGCATTTCCCCTTGAAACTACTCGTCGTCTAGATAATTTCTTATTTGCGTCTTTGTTTTATCATTGAGGTGGTGAAGGAGATAATTTATTATCATTAAGGCTGTGATTTTCCCAGAATTTTTCCTGATTCGAGTGAAATTCAAACGCAAAAAGGATACTCTCGATGATTGTTCCATTAATTTTTTATTTATAATTTTTCTTTCCCGGGATCCTGACGATTTCTCCGAGCTCTTCCGGGTTTTTAAAAATCGAAACAATTAATGTCCAGGCTCTTTCGGGGAATAACCTGAAACGAGTAATAATCTACAGAAAAAAATTCTTAAAAATTCCATTCTTAAAAAATTCAAGTCTGCATAAAACTCGATTTTTTTTCTCTTATCATACAACATAAATTCAATATAATTTCCTCTCACAAAAGAAAATAATCTTACCCACACGTGGGAGTCCCCCAGGCCCCCACAGCTGCCGCTTTGTCTATTTTAACATAAATATTTTCCGTGCAATTTCCTCGCCATAAACAATCCGTTTAACAAAAAAAAATGCCTCCTCTGCTAATTCTGTCAACACAACATGGATTTCCACTTCTCCCCCTCGAATTTTGTCTCTCATTTCCACTAAAAAACAATGTTTAAAAAAAATAAAAATCATCCCACACGTGGGAGCCCCCAGCGCCCGCCATGTCCGTCCCTGGGCGATGGTTCGACGTTGCCGGAGCGACTGCTGAGTCACATACGGCACGTCTGATCTCGCAAGCAAGTCGTGTCCCCAGTCCGTAGCTCCACGCAAACCAAACCTTTCGTTTCCCAATCACCCGAGAAGTGTCATCACCCCGAAAATCCGGCGAAGATGTCACCGACGCCCTAGACGAATGCACAATCGCGTTGTTCCGCCTCCCCCGGGGTTACGCGAGTTAATTTACCCCAAAAAATCCGTCCACGAAAACCAAAAAAAAGGGACTCCAAACCGAAAAATCCACCTGTACAATTGGGCGCTGCAGTCGTCCCCCGCCCTCCCAGTGTCAAGGAACCCTCACAATCTACAGGAACAAAAATAAACAAACATTCAATTAGAGAAGTGCTGCTCCATTTATGGAGTCAAAGTGACAGGCAATTTCCACCGGATTAAAGTGCAATTGCGACTAACCCAAAGTGGCTGCGTCCATACATGAGTTTTGAGGTTATTTTAGGCTCGCATGTAACTGACCTACACTAGACACGAGCGTGGACCCAGTGCTCAGTTTATTTCTCATCTGACTGTTGAACCGAGTGGTCCATCCTCCAGAAACACCTCTCCACCATCAAGTGACATTCGATTTCTTTTTATCATCCTAACCTTAACCCCCGACTCGTAATTCCCGGATTTGTCGAGATGAGAGTGTTTTTGTGGATTTTTTTCACCGGTTGACGACACAACAAAAAGACAATGTAATTCCGATGACAGTGGAATGAAAAACAATGTCTAATTATCAATTATTTTGGTAGAATAACATTTATTTAGTGACAATTCCAGTGTTGAGTGCATTAATTAGACTCAGACTTGATTAAATTCCTGTGATAAATAAGTGGAGTTTTGTGTGGTTGTGCAGGGAGTGCTCTTGGAGGGATTGATAAGTGAGTGAGTTTGTTGGAGGATTGAGTGAGTAATTGATTGAATTGATAATGCTGTGCCTGAAGAAGCTGTACAGGGAGGAGCTGCTCCAGCTGGCTCTGCTGTTGTCCCTCCTCAGGGTGGATCCTGAGAGCTATCTGGGCCTCGACATTCAGAGCATCGGAGTGGGCTCACTGAACCTCAACAATGGATCTGGATGGCACACCGACGCCAGGACTATTGTCCACAGGCCCATGTTTGTCCATCCGAAAAATCTCGACTCGATGCTGATTAACTATGAGAGGGATCTTTTTGAGGAGCTCAATTCCCTGGGGAGGTATAACAGACTGAGTGCACCCAATGATATTCATGCGTACTTGTTGAATGTGGAGGATCCGGGAAAAGATCCTGGCGAGGGCCCTAGACCCAGTGAAGAGGGCTCTGGGGATGGGGCCAGTGCTGGTGAACCTGATCCACCCAGTGATGCTCAGGGCGAGAGGGGGCCCAGTGCTGAGCTGACACAAGAGGTATTTCGTTTGTTTTGATTGAGATTGAGGATTGCACTATTCACTATTTCATGACATTCAAATCAAAATAATATTTACAATAGCTACTCCGATTTTCCAATTGCAGTTTCAATAGTTTTTATTTAAATAGATATTTTTAATTGGACAGACATATTCAGTTGATAACCCCAGGAGTACCCTTTGAATTTACATGAAATAGTTTCTGGTATAATAAAATACATAAAATTGATAAAATTCTTTCCAAAATTTTCACAAATTTCTTCGAGAAGAACGAAAGTTTCATCCTCAGGAATAACTTGCAATCAATTATGACAATAGACCAGTATTCAGCGAATATCTCATAACCTAAAGGACCTGTCAAATTTCTTGTCATGACCTTTTTTGTAGAGCGAGTCAAGAGCTAAAAAAAATGTAATCCCCAAAATTCCTCTATTTTCCTTGGATTCTGAGATATTCCACGAAAACTCGCCAACCAAGCCCACTCAAATCTCTTGACGTCGTTACATAAATCCATTAGACAAAAAAATGAATAACATAATTAGATATTTCTCACATCGACGTTCTTATGAGATTGATCGTCATGCTCCCATTCAAGCCAATAAAACAAATGGAAAATACTCGGCAAACTCTTGCAATGAATTTGCAACGATGGCATCATGCTCTTTGTTTCTTATCACATTCTGGCAGTGCGACTGTCCCGCATTTACGTATTATCCTCTGGCATTGACATTGCCTCCTTCAACAATCATTCAATCACCAGAGACCACGTCTAGTTTCCTTTCACACCTGCATTTTTTTCCCCCTCTCCTGCATGGAAGGAGAAAAAATAATGAGCAATGCAGTGGATAAACAGGTATTTCGGTAGTTGAAAACAAAAAACCCAAGACCGCTAGAATTTTTCGCTCTCCTGGCGTGGAATCAATTATTTTTCTTTCCGAGAATTTGTAGACACGAAAATTGAAAATAGATGGGAGTGTATGGGGGGACCCGGTCGATATATTCTTCCTCCTTTATTCACGAACTCCAGACGCTTTTGGTGCAAATGACCCCGTGTTTTTTTTTGTTTTTCTTTACTGCGAACTGCGTCATGCGAATCATCTGTGACCTTGTGCTATACCAGCGTCCTTCATCCTCCTTTCTCTTCTCGGATTGTACGAAATTGGTGCTTACGCGATTGTTTAGACGCACGTGGAGGCGCAAAGTCCAGTTGGAGTTGTTGGAGAGTCTGGAGAGAAATTCAGGATGCATCTGTTTTAATAGTTTTTTTTAGGTTTCTGGGGAAGTGGTGGTGGGTCTGATGCGTAAAAATGTGACATTTTTCTGGTCTTGGAGGCTCAAAGTTTCATCACTGAGCTCATGTATTTAAGAAACAATTTTTTCTGCTCTTCGAGGCAACCGTGAATTCCCTCAGTTTCGTTTAGATCGAATAAATTAATCGATTCCCTCGCCATAATCGGCCAATGGGGGCAACGAAACAAGACTTTATCATTAGTATCCCCCCGATATTGGACTGGAAGTGGTGTCCAACCTTCTAGGAGGCTTCCAACCAATAAGGCAGGAATGGGTGACTTAATTGATTGGCCCCCGTACGATTTGTCGGCATAAGTGTAAGCTATCGGGGGACGGTATGTGGTACTATAAGGCATCGACATGCAATCCTATGAGATCATCTCGATCTAGGCTCTCTCAAATGCACTTCATCTTATCTGGCTCAGTGGGCCACCTGTAGCGGACGGCCTTCGATGCTCAATCGCGTCGACACGTGGAGCGAATTACAAATTTATGAGTTGGTCTTCGATATGATTTATTTGATTTTTATAGTCCATTAGTCATCTCCTGCTGTCGTTAATTCGCAGTTAGTTTTATGTTTCATTAGATTTCAGGATTTCGGGGGTAATTCCGGTAGGAAATTTGGCTAAAAATAAGCCGATTTAAAATTTTTAATAATTATTCTGACCAAAATCGTCCAGGTTAAATAAATATTCGTTTTAAAATTTAAAAAATCATCATTGAAAATGCGAAAATAATTATGAGGTTTCACAATTTTAATCTCGAGGTAATGTTTATTAACAAAATTCGAAAAATCAATTTTTAAAACTACATTTATTATCTTTTAAATTTGAAAGAATTCCTGGAACTGTCCATCAGTCATCTACTGGTGTCATTAATTCGCGGTTAATTTCACGCTTAATTAGATTTCAAGATTTCGAGAGTAATTCGGGAAGGAAATTTGGGTAAAAATATTCAGATTTAAAATTGTTTAAAATTATTCTGACCCGATTCGTGCAGGTTAAATAAATATCCGTCTCAAAATAAAAAAAAATCATCATTGAAAATGCGAAAATAATCATGAGATTTCACAATTTTAATCTCGAGATAAATGTTTATTAATAAAATTCGAAAAATCAATTTTTAAAACTACATTTATTATATCTCACAAATTTGAAAGAATTCCTGGAACTGTCCATCAATCATCTACTGGTGTCATTAATTCGCGGTTAATTTCACGTTCAATTAGATTTCAGGATTTCGGGAGTAATTCCGGAAGGAAATTTGGCAAAAAATATTCTGATTAAAAATTGTTTAAAATTATTCTGACCCGAATCGTCTAGGTTAAATAAATATCCGTCTCAAAATAAAAAAAATCATCATTGAAAATGCCAAGATAATCATGAGATTTCGCAATTTTAATCTCGAGATGAATGTTTATTAACAAAATTCGAAAAATCAATTTTAAAAACTACATTTATTATTTCTGGAACTGAACAAAGAAACTGTAACGCAATTTTATCCTACAGTCATCACCGCCAAAATAATGCAAACCCCAGCGCGAAAACTCGTCTCTCCCTGCAAATCAGCGTGCAACGGCCTCGATTGTAAAAATATCGAGTTGAAAATATAAAAAGTGAAACTGAAGACGTTGGCGAACCACTACAAATACATCCTCATTTAGTGTGTGCATTTGAGCCACCGCCCTTGCATTTTTTATTCTCCAGACGAAACGATAAATCGTTCTTACTGCACTCGCGAAAATAAATTCTAAATGGAGCGAAGGTTCTTTCGAAAATAGTCTGGAGCAATTATAAATCTTTGATTATTTTTTTATTTCATGTATCCTCAGTGCATAAAAAAATGATAAATTAAGACGGCAACAAATTTCAGTGAGCAATTTACTCCATCGAAAATCGTATGAGGTCCGGGGGAATTTTTTTTACACCCAAAACTCATATTAAATTTTAGCCAGAGGATTATTTGATTGACAGAATTATTATTTTTTCTCTGCGCCCAATCTGTCAGATCTGATAAGTATTTGGCTGGCGCTGTGCCCGAAGCTGGCGCCACGTCAAATTTGCCAGTGCGCGTGGCTCAGAGACAAAGTAAATAGCTCTTAAACTAGAGTTCAATGCGCCAGTTGGAGCTTTTGACATTGTAAACACTGTCACATCTCTGCCAACTGATGAATCGTATTTCACGATGTGTGTAAAATAGACACGTGTGGAAACAATACAATAGATTTTTGTTGTTCTTTCGTTTGGTATGATCTCTTGACGACTCAAGGATGGTAAATTGATGAGCACTCTGCCCTTGGCATTGGCAGCATGCCTAGTAGTGAAATCTGCGTTGGAAGAACATCATTTCTCGACTTGTGGAGATATACTTGGGGTAATTAGACGTAAACAGACGTGTCTAAGTTGATTTCTTGAAAGATTAGATTAACAACTGCATTCGCTATGGACCCCGGCTCCTCTTACAGAGCCAGAGGACCCAGGCAGCACCTTGTCCAGTTCTTAAACACCCTAGCCAAGTTTCTTTCACCAAAAAACGCGATGGCACTTGTTAACAATCGGACTAAGAGGTCTTAGAGTCTAAGACCTCTCTAGAATCATTTCAATTCGCTTCTTTTGAATTTTATTTTATGATTAATTTATGATTTAAGTCAAGACTGAATACTCGAGTTGAACAACAGTACATTGGGAAGAGCGCGAAAAATACTTTTATCGCTGCGTGACGACGATAGCGAGCGAAATGAGGTTCCCCGGACTAGTGACGAAATAGTACATCATGTCATCGCGCGATGACAGTATTTTCTGACGAATATGATTTTATAATCAGAAGTGACGGCGATTACTATTTGCCCTGCATTCCCTCGTGGCACTCAGATCATCGTAAGTATTTTATAAATACGCATGCGTTAGATCGCACGCATGCCATCTTGTCACGTGTCCCATCGGGCCATCTTCTTGTGGCATTTCTCCCGCCTCCCATTGCAGACTGATTGACCCACTGGTGATAACGGCTGGCGATCTTATTTCTTATCCCTCGTTTCTCGTGTATTGATGGGTGACGTTACTGACGCTTGACTGATTGCTGGACAAGGACAGCTAGTATGTGAAATCAACGGTCGTGTACTTTTATGAGATTATAATTAATAGTTGCGTAACTGAGAGTTAAATTTAATTTCTAGTTGACGGCTGGCATAATCAATTTTTTTCCCGTGAATTTTACAGATGTTCATTAGTGACGGGAGGCTCAGGTGGTGAATTAATTTGTTTATTTTCCGCAAAATTGTTTTTAAATTTATTAACTTTGCTGCTATAAAATGCAGCCAATTAAATACTTGGTAGGGTAAATATTATTGATAATTGGTCGGTTACGTGGGAAAAATTGGTCAACTTCAGAGAGAAAAATTGTTGAAGTTAATAATACAAAAAAAATTGTCAGTTTTTCTTCACTGATTAAGGAGAGCAGTATTGAGTTCTTAATTATTCGTTTGTGTAAAAATTGTTCTTTCAATTCCTTTTGAAATTTCACTTGAATGGTTGGTTGAGGGTCTGAATAATTTCTTTCATTCTTCAGATATTTTTCTACTGCAGAAAAATCGCAGATTCAATATTTGCCATCAGAAAATTATTCATAATATTTTTAATATATTCATATAATCCTTTAGTCATTGAAAAAATCGCTTTGGGATCGGCCTAGGGCAGTCCTCAAAATCGCCTGAGCCAATGGAGAACGAGAGCTCTCGAATTTCTTCACATTTGGTCAATGAGAAGTTACTCATTATTGCCCAGCCGATCTTCCAATTATTTTTATTATCAGATAAGGAGTGTACTTGAGGCTTGAGGTGAGGAAAATTTCTCAACTCGTTGCAATAACAGAAATTGGAAATGGCGTGTTAGGCGCGTGATCAATTGACGAGAGGCCTCAACGATTTCTGATTGATGAGCCGAATTCAATTGACCTGCAGCGCAATGCCACGTAGGAAGTAATATTTACTCGACGATTCATAAATTTGCATGGATCAGCATTGGAAATTTATGATAATGTCTGCCCCACAGAGTGACCCTGGAGACCAATGGTCGAGGGGATCGGAGAGTACCTCCAATCCTCGCGGGGAATGTTCTTCTACTGCTCAGCACAAGCTGGCGCGGTTTACTCGGTTCTTTCGTTGTCTTTTCGGAGATTTTTCCGTTAGGTTGACGTGTCGATCGGTGGTATGGCGCGCAAGAAGAAAAAGTACCCGAGGATGATCACGGTTTTTGTGCCCGATGATGTATGGAATATTAAGCTATTGTTGTTTTTTTTTACTGTGTGAAGTGGAAAGAAGCGAAACCAAGCGGCTTTCGTTATGAAATTTGATTCTATTTTATTTTTATTAACTTTCGGGGAATTATTGATTTGATATTTTCGAGTTTTTTGCGATTTTTCTATTTTTGAGGATCGAATTCTTCAGAATTTCAGATTTCATTGAACATTTAGGGAAATCTACGGTTTTGAGCGGAAAATAAAAATTTTCTGATTGAGCTGAATTTTTCATTAGAATATGAATATTCAATGTCACATTGACCTGAATTTTTCCGGCTTTTAAGGATTTTCGAAATTTTGAAATTACCTCAGTTACAAAAAATATCTCTCGAAATTATCTCCTGGGAAAATTAGTTTTCAAGGGGAATCGACAAATTATTGAATTATTTTCTGTTTTTCATCGTTTCTTTTCTAATTGTTATTGTTTTTTTGTTACAGGTAAGTCAAGTATCTTTGGTTCATCAGATATTTACGGACTGATCGGGTTTGATAAAAAAAATCATGGGGATAAATGCGAGAAAAATCAGTCGAGTAATTCGTAAGTCTAGTATTAGAATTTTTCAATAAATTAATTCCAATGGATCAGTAGAAAATCTCCGACGAATATAAAATGTTGTACTTGTTCAATTCAACATTAATTAGAATATTTATTTTGGTCCAAAAATAATTCAGGAATTCTTCGCATTTAGAATTGCCTAAATAAGTCCAATTATGAGTTAGACTTCGAAGGTCTAAGTGCCATGAAAAAAAATGGGAAACGTTAGAAACGTTCTATCGTTGGAGATTCCATCACTAACAAATTCTTTATTAAACAAAGAGCATTCAGCAATTTAAAAATAGAGATAATTCTAATTTTAGAACATAATAAAATCATCAAAAAACCCCTGAAAATCATGACGAAAATTCCGAGTAGATTTTTTGCGTAATTCAATATCGATTTGCCAACGACGCAGTAAAAAATAATCGAGAAGTTAAAAACAGTAGGAAATACTCTTCTACTTCCCTCTTGTCCGTATAAACTTTAATTTTTATTTTAAAAAATATCTTGTGCTGTTGAGGAACTCGTGCGTCATCTCAAACCGAAATAAACAGAGTGCACTTTTTAAACTTGTCCTCACAAGTTAAATCGTTAAATTCAATTTTATTTATTTACGTTTTTCTCAGAGACGATTACTCCTCTGTTATCTGATGGGTATGTTCTCTACTGTCGGTAAAGTAGAAACCCCTAGAGACTTCAATGGATACAACAGGCAGCAATGAACCGAGAGTTCACTTCGTAATTGCGAAGTTTATCTGACTTCCCCCAATTTTTTAGGGGTATCTCCGAAATTAAGTGAGATAGCGAAATTTTTGTAGTAGACTTTTTTCAAGCTCTCAATTTGCTTGACAAAAAACGTAATGACAAATTTTTCTCTATCTCCCTTAGATCTTGAGATATTTATTGAAGATTGATTAATAGTTAAAATCTACGTGAATGATTTTACCACTTCACTTCTGATTTTAATTATGTCGTATCAGGTCGAATAAAATGATTAATCTTCTTGCAAATCCCAAGGACAAATTACACGTGCAATAAATCCCCCCTGAACTCTCGTAACTATCAGGCTGATTGCGTGTAAAGAATTCACTATGTAGTAGAAAATTTAATGATAGCCGGGAGTTTGAAACAAAAAAATAACCGGTTTCTTTTTTTCCCGGACTAGAGCAAAATCACTGGGTATTCTGAGATTATGATACCAGTTTCAGAAGTGGAAATGACAGTTCTCCTCCCTGGTAGCTTCAAGCAAAAAATAATAATACGAAAAATTACTGGACAATGGAGGCAATCGGAGGCGGAAATTATGTTTCAGGAATTTTCATTTGAAATTCGAGATAAATTTACGTGGATGAGATGAATTTTCCTCCTCGCTGTGCAATTTTGCACGAAAATTTCGCTCATTTTCAAATCAAAATTAATTAATTGCCGATATCTATGGCTTCGACATTGTTTTTTCATGTTTTATTCGTCCCAGCCAAGAGAATAATTTTTTTATTACCGAAAACTGATTTCTCAAATCAGTTGCGTCGCACTTTTAACTGAGGAAAAATAACTATCTTCCCCAAAAATTCCCCACACGTCTAGACATTTTTTAGGTCAGCCGTAAACAAATTTTACTGATCGTCTCGATAATAACGATAATTTTTCGTAAGTAGTCACCAAATTAGACGTTAGTGGTCGGTTAATTTTCCCCTGGCGGTGAAAATACCACACGATTATATAACCGAACAATAATTACCCCAGAATTTCCCTCTCCACGTGAAAACCCAAAAACTGATGTCCAAAAATTCCCCGCCCCGATGAAAAAAAAAATCCCCTCCCCTCCCGATTAATTGCTCGCCTCGAGAGATTTTTTATTAGAGCAAAAGAGAGGAAATCCCCCGTCATTAATTGCTTATTTTCAGCTGACGACATATTTAGGTCCTCTTAAGTTTGACTTCGCTTCAGGATATATCGCATTAGATTAGATTAGGGAAATTCCACTAGAAAACTCAAAATTAACACAGCAAAATTTCCCCTCCCTTTTGTTATGTTTATACTGGTAATTAGACATACTAGAAAAGTAATGATTACACGCGTGCATCGTATCGTGATATAGATAGATCATGCGAACGTCGTTATCTCCCTCTCATACTTACATGAAAGCCTAGTCTGTATCGCGACCTGTCGTCTCCAAGCGCTTTTTCATAATTCTCGGATAGTATCAGAGAAGCATAGCGCGCCGCCTGGTCATTCAGTGGGACTAACATCCGCAAAGCTAACGTCAATCAACAGAAAAATATATTAATTAACGTCACAGTTCGGGAATATCAGTTATTGACGTCACATCGGTTGAGGGTTTTTTCCGCGTTTGGTAAAACTTAAAGGAGTACTTTTACACTTAATCTGACGCAATAATGAGCAACTGTGCAGTGATAATTTCGGTACGTTGACAAGCCCATTTATTGTTTAAATTATTATTATGGGGTGGCTATTTATGGCGGTTATGTCATCAGTGGGAATTAGACGATCTATGTCATATGGTTGGGCTGGCGTTTTGAGGTAATTGCTCGTAGGCACGTGGACAATGTATGCAAAATGTAGACAGAGTGAGGCATCTTGGATCGCAATTATCTGTAGTGATTAACTTGCGAAAAATCATCGCGCAATTTGTAATATTCCATTCCGTTTGTTGCCTTGATAAATCAATTGGTTTGTTTATTTTGTTCGTTTTTTTTTTTTTTTGCTACTGATGGAACGGTTTTTATTATTTTTTTTATGGTTCTTTTTTTGTTTTTGTTGCATTTGGCTTTACCGGGAAAATGTCAACTCTGGTTAGCTCTTAATTTACGACGTTTTCGCACATTTTTAATGCAGCGGATGTGATCGAGGGTTAGCATGTTTAAAGCATTTATTTATAGAATAATGGACTGACAGAATTTTTTTTTTACTCGCGTTATTGCTATTTTATTTGAATTTAATTATTTGATATTGAATTATTTATGAACGGATTATTTATATGAGGTTGATTTCTCTATTCGGATCAAGGAAATATTTTTTTTTTGCACTTGAAAAAAGGAATTCTTTAATTGTAATAAAGAACGCCAATAACAATCCGGTGGGAAATTTGCCTGAATTTTTGATTATGGTAAAACCGTTTGTTTTGTTTCAAACAAAGCCTGATCAGTTTCATCGAACAATTACTCTCGGTACACTGCGACTTTGTAGAATATGAACTTTTTATGGTAGAACGAAGCCAGCAGAGTTCCTGGTAATTTCTTGTGCGTCAATTTGTCCCTGACTTGCGGTCAAGGAAACGATGGGAAAAAATATGAATAATTCTGATGTTTCGTGGTAATTGAATGGAAAATGTGGATTTTGAGGTGTTGAATGTCTGGGGCGGCAGCTCAAATTTCCCCAATTTAATTTTTTTGAGACTTCTTGAGAATGGATTTTAGTGGAAATAATTCACAAGTGGAGGAATTTTTCCATTTTTTATTTTTATTTTTCACAATTTTTTTAAACTGTAGAGCAGTTTATTGCATACACAAGTGGGGATAATTGAAGACTATCTATTTTATATCAGTTTATCTCGTTCAAACTCTCACAATCTCTTCTTGTTACCATCGCAGTTCCCTCTCCAATTTTGTTATTCGCACCGAAGATGGCGTTGACTGAACGCTGACCGCGATAAAACATCTCGCGAACTGAGTAATAGTACTTATCGTATGACTCGTCCACTTGAAGCACTCGCGAATTTTTTTCCTGGAGCAATTAAAAATAAAAGAACAAAAAAAACTTAATTTCCGGCAGGAAAAAACTGATCTAATGTCTCCTACAAAATCCTCACTTGCACCATTAATAATATTAATTAATTAATTAATTAATCATCAATTAATAATATAAATTCCCCTATAAAATCCACATTTTCGCAATTTTTTTCTGCTGAAGCAATTGGCCCTCCGGACAAATTAACTCGTTCAGTGTTAGGCGCCAAATAAAAAAAATCAAGATCGATCGAGGCGTGGGTGACGGTGGTCTCGAAGCGATCCCTGTCAATATGTCACACATCTCCCAGTGAGAATGCCACGGAATTCCGCGTCAAGCCCTAACTCCCCCCATTAATAATCCTCCCAATAAATTCCATCCCCCGAAAAATTACTTTATCAATTACCTCGGCGAAGTTGTAATACAAATGACCGATGAAAATTGAAAAATGATGTTCAAAATTTGTCGCCTGAGATCCGTAAAAATGATTAGCCTCCATTTTTTTTCTCTTGGCGATGTCAAGACCACCTTCGGCGCTTTATGAGATTACCATAAACACCTTAACCACCCTCTCAGCCGGGAATTTGAATACTACAGGAATACTTTGGTCGGCTTTCAACTGCGCCGAAGAGACATCAGTCCGCGAATGACTAATGATGCCGGGATTTTTTTTTTTAGGAGAGGAAAATGCGTGGCCCGCGCGGCAGGGGAAAATCGAGAGGGTCTGTCGGCTGAAAATATAAACTCCGTATTTGGAAAATTTTTTGAGGAATTTGTTTAATTACTTCGGTCGAAAGTAGCTCCGGGCGACCGTTGATGAGGTCACTCCCCCGGTTACTCATTAGCTGATGAATTGATGCATAATATTCATTACTGACCAATAAGTGCGCCATGAGAGAGATCCGTGGACAAGGGTAACGACACGTCCGCCTCAAAAAATCGAAGACTAAATAGAAGGTCACGAGGTCATTGTTTAATGGAATTGTTATTGATAGTAGTGACTAGAATATTTGATATTTTAATGTTACTTCTCAGTCATTTCTTTTTAATTGACACAATTTTGATCAATTAATTTGAAATGATTATTTGATTGAGGCGTTTATTAATTTTTTATTATCTTTATCTCATTTTATTGTTTATAAAATATTTTATAAATCGACGAGGATTCCATTATTGCGGTAACGACGAAGATTATACTCAATTAATTACTATTCATTATTTTATTATTACTCATGCCGTACTCCAGTCGATCCCTTCCGTGGGATCAAATGAAAAATGACTTTGACTCAGGGCAAGACTAATTTTGTTGACTTGGACATGAGAACCCGAATCCTCACGTTTTGATTCGGATTTTTATATCGCGTATACTCTCGAGACGACTCCTTTGAATTCCCGATTTTCGGGGCCGTCTGTGCTCCATCGAAAAATCGGTAAACCACCTCATCCGTGCGACTACGGGAAAATATTTTGACACCGGTGGATGTCACCGCGTGATCGATGCCCATTCCCTCGTGATTACGTAGTGAATTGCAGTTCTAACGGGCGACAGAAAGAGGATTGACTGAGATTTCATTCCCACGGATGAATTCCCTTTGGTCTTTGGGAAGGGGGAGGGAGAATTAATATTCAACAATTTGTTGTTGTCTCCTGCGTGAGAATTCTTGCGTGCAAAATTCTCAATTCTGAAGTAAATATTTTCCCCAACCCAGGTACACTGAGAAAAAAAAATTATTCTACCAAGTAAATTTAGTAACGGGAAGAAAATTTTTTTACTTACAGGAAATAAATCGACTTATTTTTTTCAAAAGTCTAGAAAACAATAACTTCTGAACAATAACTATTTATTCTCTCGTATCCCACGTTACTTCAGTTTAGGAAGCAATTTGACATAATCGTATTTTATTGCAAGCCAGAAATGTTGACTGCATGACTAGAAAATTTTTGTTTTGCGTAAATCTAACCGTTATTACTACAACCTTCAGCAGGCGCAAATGAACATAGGATAGAGTCTAGTAATCAA
>JAPYZN010001421.1:0-16603 GCA_030522865.1 Psyttalia lounsburyi | reverse complement strand
AAACCGCGATCTAACCGAACGAAGTGAGGTTAGAATCGCGGATTTTCGGGCGCCAGGGACGAAAAGTACTTTTTCGACACATTGAGATGAAAAATTATGTTCGTAACTCGTGAAAAAAATGGTTTTTGACTCCTGGGATTATATCACTCGCCTTCGGCTCGTGATATAAAACTCCCACTCGCCAAAAACCATTTTTTTTCACTTGTTACGAAATATACTATTTTTACGTTCCATGACATTTC
This sequence comes from Psyttalia lounsburyi, assembly GCA_030522865.1. Classification (NCBI taxonomy): domain Eukaryota; kingdom Metazoa; phylum Arthropoda; class Insecta; order Hymenoptera; family Braconidae; genus Psyttalia; species Psyttalia lounsburyi. The sequence continues at coordinate 16,361 of JAPYZN010001421.1, read as the reverse complement.
TAGGCATTTCCAATGAAAATTAGGAAATCGAAAAAAATCCCGATTATAAAGCTTCCATTCGGAAACGAAAAACACGAGACCTGTGACATTTAAAATCGCCAAAACACTCGCGATACTTACGTAATATTCTGTGTTTGCTGACCATAGTTAAAATTATGAAATACTTTTTCGTAATATACAAGATAAAAATAAACCGGTGGCAGCAGTAGTGGGTGCCAAATGGGCATTTCTATTCCCTCATTCGACCCCGAAATTTTAATGAGCGGAGGAATAAACATTCGTGAGAGATGTTTCATCATTCAGTTTGATCTCATTGTTCTTAACTTCAATAATTACAGGTCTCGAGGCTCGTGATTCTTCATGAAGAGGCTGAAGATGGGAACGCCATGCCTGACCTTGGCCGGCCTGTGCAGGCGGTCAGTATGGCCGTGACAAATCTCGTCAAAGTTGGAAAAGAAACAATCAACTCCTCGGACGATGCTCTACTCAAGCAGGACATGCCCTCGGCATTGCAAAGGGTCGAGGGGGCTTCTAGACTGCTGGAGGAGGCCTCGGCATTACTCAAACATGATCCGTACTCCGGACCCGCCAGGTATTGATTCAATTGCCCGGAAAAAAAAATTGTCTTACGAAAAAAAGACTGTTTCTCACATGATCTTCCTTTGGAAATCCAATTTTTTTGTGAAAATTTTCTCCTTCCAATGAAAAGAAGCGACTCAATTTTTTTTAGAAAAAAAAATTATTGGATTGCACTAGACATTGTAGGATTAGTTGTTTTTTATGAGTAAAAAATAACCAATTATTTCTTAACTTCTTCCAGAAAGAAACTAATTGAAGGCTCTCGTGGCATTCTCCAAGGCACGAGTTCCCTCCTCCTCTGTTTCGACGAGAGTGAAGTGAGAAAAATAATCCGCGAATGTAAACGAGTGCTGGATTATCTCGCTGTAACTGAAGTAATTGAAACCATGGAAGACCTCGTTCATTTCCTGAAGAATTTGAGTCCATGTTTGAGCAAGGTCTCGCGCGAAGTGAGCGCGAGGGAAAAGGAATTGACGCATCAGGTGCACAGGGAGATTCTAGTCCGTTGCTTGGATCAAGTCAAAACACTGGCCCCCATTCTCATATGCTCGATGAAGATATTTATTCATATTATATCGCAAGGGGGCAAGGGGGCTGAGGAGGCGGCGGAAAATCGTAATTACTTGTCTGGACGGATGTCGGATGAGTTGAATGAGATCATTCGGGTACTTCAACTCACTACTTATGATGAGGAAGAATGGGACGCTGATCAATTGACGGTAATTCTGTTATTTTTTTCATGACCAAATTTATTGATTTTTATGGAAATTTCAAGTTTTTTCGATCAAATTTATGACACATTCTTTGGACATTTAAATAGAGATTTAAATTTCCACAAATATACGGTAAACGGGAAATTTTGATTCAATAATTTCAGAAAAATTCGCAATTGGATTAAATGAAGAAAATTAAATTTGAAATTTTATAAAATCGTCAAGAAATTATTGCTTTAAACAGGCGTTATAGCACCTCACAATTTTTTATTTTGAAACTGAAGTGAAGTTCATTTATTTTTGCATGTATACTGTAGGAAATTAAATTGCTAGGTACGAAACTGGTTGCTTTTAATGATTGGTCGTATCAAGAGATAAAGATTTGGAATTCAGTATGCTTGAGTAGATGTACGGAACCTTTCTCTCACCTTCCCTACTGAAGTATATAAATTATATAATTTCAAATAAATTCGATTGAATTCAAGTCAACGTGCAGTAAGATATAAACAAACCTCACCAGCACTTGGCGTTGCGCAGTGTTCGTAACAAGAACGCAGCTGGTGTGAACCCCACAAGGTCCATAATGGTGTACAATGGTGTTCATTTCTCATCCATCAAGCTATTCAGCTAATTGATTCCGACTCGATTTTATTCTGGATTTTACTTAGTTTAGCTACTAAGTGATGAATGAATTCAGTTTCACAGAAAAATCTAGATGAGTAGTTATACGTTCTGATTACCGCACTTCAAACAATTTTATTTACTTATTTTTTTGTTTACTGAAATTACGGGATAATTTGGAACCAAATTATTAATAAATGACTTGTTACTAAATTTTAAAGAATTTTCCGATACCAAATTCACAAAAATCAGTGTAAATGGCTGACCAATTATTTTCAAAAAATTATCAGAGAGTAAAAAAATGTTTACATGAATGGCAGGAAATTCTGGACTTTTTCATTTGCATTATGTAACGAAAACTGGAATATTCAACAGGTCTTGAAGAAGGCGCAGAGTGCTATTGAGTCGCGTGTACGAGCAGCACACGATTGGCTGGACGATGGAAGGGCAATGCGTGGTGGTGTCGGTGAAAAGAGTCTCAGACAAATTATTGAGCAGGCGGAGAGACTCGCTGAGCGGTATTTACATCCAGCACAGGCAGACCCCTTGAGAAAACTCGCCGGAGAAATTTCTACTATGACGGATGCGCTCTGTGAACTTCGTCAAGATGGGAAGGGTAAGTATTTCTCCTCAATTGATAATTAATAACTCATAATTAAACATTAATTGATAATTGAAGCTCCAATATTTGTTCGACTACAATAAAATCCTTTGGAATATTTTCACCAATTTTTGAAATAATCCAATTTTACATTTATTTTGATATAAAACTGTTATTCAATTGAATTTCTTCAGGAACTACACCCCAGGCAGAATCCCTGGCGCGTGGAATAAAGGAGAAATTGAATGAACTCCGATCGTCAGTGGCATCTGCGCTCGTAGCAGTTGACAAGTCTGGGCTGGCTCAGACAGCTCACACAGTGGCTGGACGTCTTGAGCAGGCCAACAAGTGGCTACTGAATCCTCAGCATGATGATAGAGGACTTGGACAGAGAGCCATTGCCATGATTATACACGAGGGTAAAAAGGTGAGAGATTTTTTATTTTCATGAATACCATGAAAAGGAACTTTAATGATAAAACGATGAACCAGCACTCTAGATTTTTACAAAAAGATTTCTTTATTCCTGAGTGCATTTGGAAATAGATGGCGATCTTTACTCATACACTGAGAAAAAAAAAGTTAGATAAGTATAAGTCAAACAAAAGTTTTACTACTCTTTTTTTCAAACCAGCATCAGTTGTTTTACAACTTTTTATCAGAAAATAGATTCTTAGAGTAAAGATTACTACCGACCTCTGCTTTTTCTCAGTGCAGAGTAAAATTGAACAGCAGAAAATATCATTCTTATCAACTATAATTAACAATGCGGCGTAATTGGATATGCTTAATCAGCAGGGTATTGCTAACGTGTCTCGATTTTTGAAAAAAATAGTAGAAGAATCAAATAAACCGACATCTCCAAAGAGCCAAAGCTTACCTCAAGGAAATCATCACAAATAAAGTAGCTCAATTTTTTCATATCAACCGCATTTCAATCTTCCTCTCCAGAAATCATCAAGTGTGCCAAGTTGAAGTCTAAAATTCACGTATTTTACAGAAATAGAAATAGACTGTCATCAATGTTCCTTAACTAAAAAATATACTTCCCCTTCTTCCCACAATTTCTCTGAGATTTTGCCTTTGAAGAACGTCGAAATAGCGCAAAAAATAAGTATCAATTAATCAGATAAAAACCACCAAACTCCCTAATGAAAAACTGATTGCAGGTAGCGGAGGGTCTTCCAGGCATTCACAAAGCCGAAATCCTTCAGTTGTGCGATGAAGTAGACACTCTGTCGCACCAGCTGGCAGACCTCTGCGCCCACGGCCAGGGTAACACTCCCCGAGCCCAGGAGATAGCACGTCAGCTGTCCCAGAAGCTGTACGAACTGAAAAACCGTATACAACAGGCGGTCGTCTCCCGAGTAGTCGAGGACTTCATCGATATCACGACCCCCCTGAAGCAATTTACCGATGCCGTACTGACGCCCGAGGGCACTCCCGGACGAGAGCAGAACTTCAACGACAAAACTCACGCCCTCCAGAGTTTCTCGAGCAGAGCTGCCAAAACAGCTAGAATGGTGGCAGCTGGTGGCAGTGGAGGCAACAAAAAACTTGCCGAGGCACTTCTTACGAGTGCATCACAGGTGGAGTCCCTCACTCCACAGCTGGTGAATGCCGGTAGAATAAGGATGAGCTATCCCGAGAGCAAAGCAGCTCACGAACACTTTGAGAATTTACGTCAGCAGTACGCCGAGACCATGCAGAGAACTCGAGGACTCTGCGATGAAGCCACTGACAGTGCCGACTTCATCAGAACATCTGAGGAACAGATGCAGAAGCACGCCTTCCTCTGTGAGGAGGCCATTGCTAAGCAGCATCCACAGAAGATGGTGGATAATACTGCTGCTATTGCCAGATTGGCAAATCGAGTTATTCTCGTGGCCAAGCAAGAGAGTGATAACAGCGAGGATCTGCCGTTTATTCAGAGGGTCAATCAAGCTATTGATGTCCTCCAGCACTCTGTCACACCCATGGTGCAGGACGCCAAGGCTGTAGCCATGAATATCATGGATGGTCCCGCCATTTCGAGGTGGAGGGAGAGCAATCGAGCAGTAAGTTCACTTCTGTATGGAAGCATTTCATTCGACCACTTCTGATAGTCATCAATTTTATTGTACCATCAATTCTGAGTCAATGGCAGTCAAATGGGGGTTTAATGTCGATCCAATGTCGACCCGACACATAGTTTAATCAGACTTGTGTTAGAGTCCGTGTTCATGTTGGAATATATAATAGATGAATTCACAGACTTGGCTTAAGGGTTGTCTTCTCGAGGGGTCACGTGACTAAATTGATTTTTCTAATTACAGTCCAAACAGTTTCTCAATTTCGATCAAACGAAATTACTCGCATGCGAGAATCGTAAGTGCGTGTCGAAAATTGGGTTTCACAGAAATCGGTAAATTATTTTTCCTGTAATTAGATAAATCAATTTAGTCACTTGACCCCTTGGCAAGACGGCCGTTAAATCACTTAAGTAATAAGTAAAATTCTAAAAAAAGAAACTTTTGTTTTATTAGTTGCTCAACAGTGTGGGACAAGTTCGAAGGGCTGTTCATACCGATCAGAGGACATCACCAGACCTGTCGCAATTAAGAATTAATGATGGTGAGTTTTTTTATTCAATTTTCAATATCCCCAAATCAAAACCAATACAATTTTTGTTATTCGGTTTCAACCAGAAAAATGATTAATTTTATTCAAATGAAGCTTATAAGAATTCTATCGGAGCTCAGTTAAAATTGTATTTAAATTCTGTGTAAAAAATGGTTTTGCTAAACATGCCCTCGAATACTAGAATCAAGATTTGATATAAGTTAATCGTTTCTCTGTGTAAATTCGTCATTCTTCACGCCCAGAGTTCACAATTTTCCATATTTATTACAGAGGCTAAAGTGCCACCACCTAGGCACACGTTTTTCGCTGACAAAGGTATCATTTCGTGTGCACGAACAATATCTCTGCATGAACAATCATATTTATCAAAATTCATACCAAGTTTAAATTTAGATTATTAATTTCTTAGAAGAAAGGAGCTGTTTTTCTTTTAGATAATTTAGTCGAGTGTTTCTACGCAATCACTTAATTTATCAACAATTTCGTACATTTATTTGCATCATCTCATGATCATCATTGAATTTTTGAACCACCAGTGGGTGAACCGCTGAGAAATCAGCCGTCTCCCAGCAATTTGGGAGCAATCAGTCCTATCCTCGGTGGCGGAAAACCACAGCACGGGTCTGTTAGTCCTCTACCCAAATGGGCACGTGGAGGTACAAATGAATTACCAAAACCAAACAATGAGAGTTCATTTGATATTTAATCATCAGAGAAACGAATTCAAAATTAATTCAATGTGAAAGTCAAAAGTTGATTTTTTTAAAAGATTTATTGATCTCTCGAAGTTTTTATTTATTCATCATTTTGTCACGTTTCTAATGAGAAAAAAAATAAAAGTTTAATTTTTTTATTCATCCAAGTCTTCAAAATTCTAAAAGGCTTAAGAAGAGTAAACGCTTGAAAATAGTTTTAAAAATCTAGCATAATTCCTACTCCAATCCACACTGCGTAAATATTTTAATTCTATCAATTCCGAGAAATAAATTTCTCTCTGAAGATCAAAACGGGATAGAAAATAAGAAATTTCTTTTCATCTTTGCTTCTAATAATTATCGAGGATTTAATATATCTTGAGAAAAAACGACTTATACTTTACTATTGAGTCTCTTTTCGCTCGCTTTGTTTCAACGCTTCTAATTTCTTATCAGGAGATAACCCAGATCTTCTGTACGAGGAACTCGCGTCTGACGATGTTGACAAATCGCCTCACGCAGGAGGTAATTTTGTTTAAAACCAAGAATTCGAGTCGTGAAGTTGTGAAACTGGAAAAGCTGAGGATATCTGAGTAGCTTTGCAAACCCAGCACTTACAATTATCTTTGGAGCGTCATTTTAAATCGAACACTCGGTTATAAATAAATTATGAATATTGAACGTTATTTTCTCCTCGGGATTAAGTATCTGAATGTCATATAAATTTTTATAAATTAGATCTTAATGAATAAGTTTGCAAACTACTTTGTACTTTTTTCGCGAGAAGGAACCGCACACTTCGAATACTTTATATTTTTAAATAAGTACAACTACAAATTTTGATAGAAATTTCAATACAAACTATTTTCAAAGTTATTGGATATCCTCGCGTTTACTTTTTTCAGGATCTGTTAAAAAAAAAACTCAGCATCTGTGAGAAATCGTTTTTCACTACCGAAAACCTCAGCAAATTCAATCGAAAGTTTTATTGAATTTCCATTGCAAGTAAACTAAACGAGCGTTTGTGAAATTCATCAATCGAAATCCAACAGAAGTTTCTATAGAACTTGTGCGGATTTGTAATAATAATTTTGCAATCTACCCCAGCTGCCGAGATATTTACCAAAAACAAATAATTAAATCACATTAACAGATCCAATTTCGCAATTTCCAATCTCCAAATTCCTTGAGCATTCCCGCGGTTATTGTGTTACTGGAACTGGTGTCTGTCGCACATTTTTTTTTCGTTCAGTGTCATTTCATGAATCTCATCAAGCATGATAACGAAACCTCAGCGTGACTCCAAATGTTTCCCCCCAATGTAATCGAAACCATTTTTGTCTCTCTAATGCTGCATGAAATCGCTCAGGACATTACGATAACAATTACCGGAATGAGGACGACGATGGTAAGGATTTGGCGATGAATGAACAGTAGTTACTCCGGAATTGAGTGGATAAAAACGTCTGCATCCTGATACTTGTGAATGTGCATGGAAGAGTATTTTTCACTGTCCATCGATTTCAATATTTCTGTTTTTTTTTGTAGAAATGGCACCACCGAGACCTCCACTACCAGGTGGTGAAGTCGCACCCCCACGACCTCCACCGCCAGAGACTGATGATGAGGATGAAATGTTTATGCATGCACCACAGCCCAATCAACCGATCATGGTAAGAAACGGTTAAAATATTTTAACAGAAAAAAAATTGTAACATCGCTGGGCAGTTCTACTCAGATTTAATTTCTGTTGAAATGTTTAATGAAAAATATTCTACGGAAGAAACTCGAGAGAATTTGATTTTTCAATACAATATTATTTATTGGGAATTTTTTCGAGGGTATTTTTTCTACAGTAGTTCTACTTCCCTCAATTTAAATTTCCTAAATTTTTGATATTCCAGTGGATCTCCTCTTTACAAAAAAATAACGAAAAAATTTGGGAAATTCATAAATCCTATAGATAATGTCTCCAGAATAAATTGCGTAAAAAAATCAAATTATTGATTTTTTTAAAGAATATTCTATTATGAAACATTTCAATAGAAATCCAATATAATTGTCTTTAAAAAATCACCGGTCGTTTTCAATGAAAATTTATAAATTTGTGATACATGGAATGAATTTCTAATAATTCAGAATGACATTTTTCTCTGAAAATATTTAGATGGCAGCTCATGGACTCCACCAAGAGGTGCGTCAGTGGTCCAGCAAGGACAATGAGATTATCGCAGCGGCTAAAAAAATGGCAGTCCTCATGGCAAGACTATCTGGCCTTGTCCGAGGTGAAGGCGGCAATAAGCGTGATTTGATCGCATGTGCTAAGGCCATTGCTGAAGCTTCACAGGAGGTCACTCGTCTTGCTAAAGAGCTCGCCCGCGAGTGTACTGACAAGCGTATCCGAACGGTAATTCATGCACTTCTCAGTTCTACGTGAGCCTATTTAGAGCATACAGTATCACAAAAATTTCGGTCAAAAATGAAACGATAATATTGTTTGTGCCATAATCGCGCGATTCTACGCGGATTACGGGCACAATAATATAAAATATTGTATGAAACTTGTGCGTTATGGTGTTCTTTGGCTCGTGAGATTATAACACTCGCCTTCGGCTCGTGTTGTAACCTCCCACAAGCCAAAAACACCATTACGCACACGTTGCATAATATGCCATTCCTAAACTATCTGCTATCTGCTATGAAAAAAGATTAAAAATCGTTTCAATCATTACGAAAATATCAGTTGGAAATGTTGACCAAATTAATTAATTAATTGGTCAATTGGTGAATTAATTAATTGGACATTGTTCATGGGTTTTCTTGTCACTTTGCAGAATTTATTGCAAGTCTGCGAGAGAATTCCCACGATTGGAACTCAATTGAAGATCCTGTCGACAGTGAAAGCTACAATGTTGGGAGCTCAAGGTAGGGTCGACCATAATTTTTCAAAATTCAATGATTTAGCGCTAAGTAGATAATTGAAGCTTCAACGTGAATCAAGGCATTTCAGCATTAGTTGGTGTGCGAGAATCGCAGATTCATTCGCAATGAAAAGAGAAACCTCTCGAGCTTAACAGCTTCTAATGAATTCCCTGAGAAGTCATCCGATTAAAGTCACGACTAAAAATTTTCATCGCCATTTGTAATTTACATAATTTTATTGGGCACTTGACTCTTTGTATAAGATACCTTAGCGAGAATGGAGAGAGGGCATTCGGAGAGAGGAACTGGGCTCTTTTGATGAAGATATTTTCTACGCCGCCCACTCATTCATTGAAATTTCCAATTTCATTTAATTAGGATCGATGGTTGAGGACTCGAAAGGGACTCAAATACCAGTATCGAAAACAGTCCTCTCTCTTGAGAAGTCTAGAATTTTGAGATCCTTGACAATCATACTAACTTGACCCTTGATCATCCTTTTCGATGAAAAATCTCGTGAATTGGTAAAAAAATGAGAAACATTTCGAGTGTATCTTGTTGAAAGAGTCGACCATTCATTCAAGTCATTATCTCCTTCAACTAATTCATCAAATATCCCATTAATAATCGACGTCAATTTATTTTTTGTACGTAGAAATGCTCCCCACCTGGGAAGAGCTGATGCTATATGGTAAAAATGAGCTGTAAATAAATCATCCGCTTTTTGTTACATCCTCACATGTCTCCCGTACATTTTCACTTCTGCCCTGCACATTTTCACTCTTTATTGTTGAGGACGTGTTGTGCATGCATTTGTCTGGGGTTTCATGACACACATTGGTAGAGTAAACAACAGGCTCTAAGTGCATTTCTCCACTGATCGTAACACATTATGTTACTGATTTTTTTAGTCTCTGTGGATTTTATGTTGCTTGAACTGCGTATTTGAGGGCAAAACATTCAAAATAGTTGGCAGCTGCATATATTTTCTTAAAATAATCCTATTACTAGGAAATATCACAGAAAAAAATGGGAGAGCCACTGGATTTGGAAAGAAAACTAACGAATTAAAGAGAAAGTTTTCTTGTAAATTCCTCAAAATTTAAAGGATACTCTATTACATTTTTTATGTAATAGTATATTTCGTAACAAATGAAAAAAAATGGTTTTTGACGAGTGGTATAATCCTACGGGTCCAAAACCACTTTTTTCACGAGTTACAAACATAATTTTTCATCTCAATGTGTCATCTCAAAGCGTGGATATTATTTTTCGTGACGTGGGACCTGGGAAACGCCAATTTCGTGGCGCGCAGCGACACTAAAACGGGGCTTTTCAGGTCCGGCCGCACGAAAAAGTACTTTTCCGACACAGCGTGATGAAAAAATTATTCGACATCAATTTTATAACTTGTTTTTCTTGTGTTTCACAATGAGAAAAAAATACTGGAAAAAATCTATTACGAAAAAGTTATGTTGAACAGCTGAACAATTTACAAACATGTTCTCCCATTACTTCGCTCCACATTTTTACGAATTTTCGCCACCTTGTCGCTGCTTTCAGCAAGTACATGGTAATTACAGTAGCGCCGAACACGCATTCTCGTACTTATTCTTAGGACTAACTCAATTATAACTTCTTGTCTTATTTATCCTTCAACTTCTTTTTTTTACGGCATGAAAATACCAACACGATTGGCTTCATGAAAACCAAAATAAATAAATAAACACATCCCCCAACGATATCACTGGTTACAGATGAAATTATTGGATGCAGTAAGTCACGATGAAAGTTTCCCCTTATAATGATATTTAGTTCTTAGTTTTAGACAATAGAGACAGTTGCATGTTTAAGATTTTTTTTTATCAGCACTTTTACATGCAGAAGTTAGAGGATACCTGATGGTCTTTATTATTCGCATGAGAGCACAATTGTAGCACGTTTGCAATGTTTGATTGCGAGACAATTTTTTTTTAGTAGACAAATTTTTATTCATTCGTGAAGTGGTAACTTCAACTGCAGATGAGTTTTTGCTGAATGTTTGTTTCATTTTTATCAAGTTTTGGAGATTTTTTTTCAGAAATTATTTCTACAGTTTTGAAGAAATTTGAAAAAAAGAGCTTTTCAATAGAAATTCTATTTTTTTACTTTAATTTCTACTTTTTAAATTCTTTATTGGTTTATGTTTGTGTCCATATTACGTATGTGTGAATCAAAATTTGCGTCATTAATTGAAAATTACTAAGAGACTCATTTGTACGATAGATGAAAACACCGGGCAAATTTGTATGAGATCATTTTTGTAGAAAGAAACACAAACTCAATTCTCCAAAGGCTCAGCTTCGAATGAAAAACAGTGAAATCGATTTTTTCTTATTATTAATATATTGAATTCATAAAATCGTGAGCATTAGAAATTCGATAGTCTAATTGTCTAAATTTTTCTGTACGTAATGGAAAACAGATTTAATAAAGTCGATTTCGCCGGACCGTATATAATTTCGTTTCCCTGCTTCACTAGTGAATTTATTAATGAAAATAACGTTCGATGGAAGAATATTTATGATTCGCTAAACACTTTTATTGACTTCTTAATCGAAATTAGTTTGGTTTCTAGTCGACCTTAATGGTAAATTATTAAGCATAATTTTTCAATAGATATTTTTTAATAGAAAAACGTCGATAAGCGACAATTTTTATATACAATTTATTCTGTTAGAATTTTTTGCAGTAAAGCTGTGACATTCTTTACTAAATTCAATAAAAACCGAATACAGTAAAAGTCCAATAGAATGTTGTTGCGAGCTCGCAAGTTCCGTTTCCTACAAAAAAAAAATTTATTTTCAAGTTTCCGGTGCCCGTCCATTTTAATAACCAGCGACACATGACATTCTCCCTTCGAATTTTAGTACCGGTAATAAAATAAATCGTAGGATGCATTTCTGTAGACACTCCACGTACATTTAGATAGAGTAGAATTCCCCAATTCAACGAAACTAACGACTTAATTTCATTTAGGTACCGAGGAGGATCAAGAGGCAACTGACATGCTAGTCGGCAATGCCCAGAATTTGATGCAGAGTGTGAAAGAAACAGTTCGTGCTGCTGAATGTGCCAGTATTAAAATTCGCACGGCATCGGGAATGAAATTACGCTGGGTAAGACGTCAGCCCTGGTACCAGTACTAAATTGAGCCTCATCCGTCCTTCATTCGCCGACACAATCTGACCTAATGCAGAACAGTACACCTGTCATTTTCCATGAACTGAGTTTCACAACAACTCTCCGAAAGATTAATTCCATTATGTGGAACCCATGAAAGTTCACCCGGAAGTTGTCGTTCGAGGAATGAAAATATTACTTGTGTCATTAATTTGTTAGTCAATTAGTATGCGGAGCTTTTCAATAATCAAGTACCGTTTTTCATTGTTTGTTAATGTCAGAGCTCGGAAGAATGCTATTGAGGAAATTTATAACAAATAAAATATTATTTCAAAATCGTTTATATCTTCAGCGAATGAAATATCGAATGTTCGAAATATTATTAAGTAATTCGAGGAGATATTATCATTTTTTTTCATTTAAATAAACGATTTTGCAAAAAATTATTCAATAAATTTGAATAATCGGATAGGCGAATGCAATAGACCACTAAAAATTCAATTGTAAATGAAATAGTGCCCAGCTCTGACCTCTCAACTTTTATTTAACATTTTGCCCCCATGATAATTATCACCTAACAAAATTGTAATTTTTTAATTACCACATTTATCATCGGAGACATGATTTTTGGGGCTCCGAGCAAACAGGGTTAACCGTAATTAATCATAATTGTTCTAACATTTAAAAAAATATGGCCTAAATGATCCTCATTACTCGATTCTCATCACGATCGCACACTGGCAACAACAATTTGTACTGGCCTTGAAGTGCGAGTTATTGCATTGATAATTCGTGATCGAATGAAACATAATAATTGTAGAATTGTAGAATTTTTCGATGATATTTTTCCACTGATACACGATCGCAACATCTGCCTTAGACGAATTTCATCTATTTTTGTAAGAATCCCTCTCGTGTGTTGACGGTTGTTTATTCTTAATTTTTAGTTACGAATGATAAAAAAAATGTTTTTATTTTTTAAATCCCTAGATCTTCCAAACAAAGTTGGTGCTTAATGGTAGTGCAATAGGAATATTTCATGATGATTCTGTTCAAACTAAAAGATTCGCCTAGTTTATGAACAATATTATATATTTTTGAATTGTTTGATTGGATTGTTTAATTAATTATATATTTATTGTAGCCATCGAAATATTATTGACTACTGTAACAAACAACGATGAATATTGCCATAATAAATTAGTTTCGTGGACTTACCAATTTTATTTGCCGTCTTCTTTCGTCTTCCCTCTTGATAGCCCGTTTTTTTATAATATAAATCTATTTCCTATTGTTTACAAATTGATCCTCTTTAATTTTTAAGAACTGGTTAAAACCAAAGACAAAAAAAATCGTTTCAATTAAAATATTTAGGAGAAAATTCAATAGAATTGTCTAACAAACTCGTTATTTTCTTTTTCTTCGTAAAATTATGGAATTGTTCTCGTATCCAGCTTCCCAAAGTTTGGGAAATCCGCTTGGCGGATTTCTCTTTTGAATTAATAATTTATTCAGATTCCATGGAAACGTCCTTGGTTACTCAAACATCCTGAAAATTCAGTTGGGAGTATAGCGGATGGGATCAGAGCTAAAAGGTAGGAGGAATAAATCTACTATCTCCCTTGAATTAACGGTGAAAAATAATATAGGAAACATGAGCTGTTTTTTTTTATTAAAAAGAAGGAGCACTCAACAATTTATTTAACATCATGATTTCACTCTTTAATAATTATACCTAGAGGTAACGTTCTTGTCCATAACATACAAATTTGAAGATTAAATGACGAACAGAGGAATTTGCCCAGTAGGCCATTCCGCAAATCAATAGTAAAGTTTTGGTAAGTTCCACTTAAGGTTCAGTTTTTGGAGAATATCTCGAGATTCAAGGGAAATCATACAATCTAAAGTTCCAAAATTCGATAGATACTAATAAAAAATAATTTGGAAAAAATTCTATACATAAAAATTATTGGATTAAAAATTATCCAAGTTTGTCTCGTTTAAAAATAAAAGAAAAAATTCTACTTCTTTCTATAAAATATTTTCCATTAATTATCTATATCGAAAATAATGTGTTAAAAGTTATGTAATTTCAGTGAAAATCCAATACTTTTTTCACATTTCCTATGCGAAGAATTCCCTTAATGCCCGAGACGTTCATCGAAATTCTCAAACCTCACTCCACTATTGAAATGAAATTTAATTCCTCTAATCAATAACACCAGTTCCATTATCAACTCTTTAATACACGCCTTTTCACTAAGGAATTCATTTCGTCTGCTTTAGAAATCGATATACTTCTCTTGATTATTTTGTGAGCATAACGAGATACTCCCGATCGGAGCCTTATATTCATGATTTAATTATCCTCTTGATTTTAATCATCTAAATCTTCGGCTAATCACAAATTACTTTTTGATAATTGCACACAAACTCGTACGTTATTCTTAAAGCTAATACTCACTCAGCAGTTTCTTCATCTAAATACAGCTACACTTTGTGAATTTATATTTTTTTTTTCTTCTAACCAGAGGCGGAGCATTGCTGAATAAATCTATTGAGTGGTGTTGGAGGAAATGAATTTAAATAGCGCTGTAGGATTCAATGGTAGGACGAAATGAGTCGACTCCATTCAAATTTTATTTTTCAGGGAAAAATAGAGAACCCAGCGAATTTTCTGGATAATTCTTTCCAATTTCCATGAAACTTTCTATTAGATTTTGACCGTTTGCGTTAAATTTTTTTTATATAACTCATTCTTTGATATTTTCTGTAGAATCTCCTCCAAGTTCATTCGATCCTTTTTTCCATCTTTTTCATAAAAAAATGAATAAACAAACTTCATCAGAAAATCGTACAAAAAATATCGTAAATATTGTAATTAAATTTTGTCATTAAAAAATTTATTTATTTATTTTCTGAATATTTTAGAACTAATCGAAAGGTCAATGGAAATTCAACAGAATTGTCCAGCGAATTTGCGAGGATTTTCAGCCAAAACAAGATTTGAAAAATCGAAAAATGTCTTCAAAATTTTCTTTTCTCTGTAGGAACTTCATGAAAAAATTGAGACTACTCTGAAGTGAATGAATAATTTTTAAAAACATTCAAAACTGCGAGGTGGACACTCCGCCATTTTAGTTGTCCCTTTCGATGAAGGGTTATCGTCCGAACAAGATGGTAACGCCAACACGCGACGTCCACCTCGAATTTTCAAAGATTTATTAAAATTTTCAAACGCAAGAGATCATTTCAGATTTTTTTTTCATTATCTCGGGGTCTCTGAAGAATGTTAAAGATTCCTCAAGAATTTTTATACCTTCTAATTTCGAGACATTCTCGAACATGTGAAATCGACTCCTCTCGTTCCACTATCTCCTTATTCTTTTAAAAAGCCGCTTTAGCCCCAGCCTCAGTTCTTCTGTTGACTTTATGTTGTTCTATTGATTAAAAAGAAGCGCCACTAATCCTCGGATGTTTGGTAATGTCGGTTTTGCATCGATTATCCACTCCCCTTCCATCATGATTAGAGATTGTTCATTCGTCGATGTCTCATCGTCAATGAATCCATCGGTTTTTCTCATCGAAATTCAATAGCATTCGTTAAACCATTCGCTCGGGATTTTCTCGCATTCAGTCAACAGTTTAATCCCTACTTACATTAACAACAGACGTTACAAAATTAATGAATCAATTAATTATGAGTTCAATAATGAGGATGGAAGGTCTCACGTGCCTATAGAAACGTCAGAAACAGGTGTTGAGATGTCAGAGTAAAATCTTGTATTTATTTATTTATTTATTTTTTTAGTTAATCGATCTCTCCCTTTCTCTCTGAACTATCTAATCTAGTCTTAATGAGTTAGATGACTTGTGGCCTTTTTACGCTAGACACGTCGTTGATGTGAACTATAGAAAAAATTGTCGATTTATTTAATTCTTCGGTTTTGTAATTTTCTTTTCATTATCGTGAGGCAGTATGGCGTTGAACGACTCTTTTACGTCTTCGAGGTTCTGAAATCTCGGAGTAATAATCTCGGAGTAATCTCTCTTAATTCTCGTTTGTTTTAGTTATTTAGTTAATTATCCGTTGATAAAAGATTTTCGAGGATGTAGAACGGAGGATGCAGCACTGAAGAGACGAGATTGAGGGCGAGCTTTTGTCGACGTGTACGGAAAAAAACTTTTCTGTAATGATCTTATGAATTCTTATTCAGTTGGAAAATTCCGCAGCAAAAGATATACGCATTTTTTTTTTTCGATCAAAATATTTTAGGGAGAATATTCGATGGAAAATATTAGTTTTCGTCCCTGGCGCCCGAAAATCCGCGATTCTAACCTCACTCTGTTCGGTTAGATCGCGCTTTTCGGGGCCAGAGACGAAAAATATTATATGTCACTCGGCGATAAAAGTATTATCTGACTCATGTGATTATAATCCTCGCC
>JAPYZN010001420.1:0-16604 GCA_030522865.1 Psyttalia lounsburyi | reverse complement strand
CAATTAAATTTTCGTATTAATTAATATTCATCAGAATATAACAAAATGAAATGTCTTTTGAGTTATCGAGGATTGAACCAGCCTTCGTTGAGCCTGAACTTATTTAGCCTTAACATTTAGAACCTCAACAAAGCTTGAAATGACCCTGAGAAAAGCCCCCCTAAGTTACCCTTGATTTAAGGCTGCCGTAAACGCCCGAATCAAGCCTGTTTCAAGCCTGAGATACTCAGCCTTGGCGAATCAAGACACGAACAGGTTTGTTTCCGTTGTCAGCCTTCGTAATTCCCACCTGGGATCTCGTCTCCAGGAATATTCGATTCACTCCAAATGATCGTGACTCATTGAGGTGTATCAATTTATCCCGGGGAAAAAAATATAAAAATTAGCTCGCAGACGGCCATTATTTGAACATCCACTTCGTTCGTGACTCCCGACAATTTTGGATATTATAATAATTTTCGCGTGAAGTTTGAAGTTTAGAAAGTGGAGATTACCGGCGGCTGAAAAAAATGGCCTGAAAAAATCCGAAAAATTCCTTTGAACTAGTGCCGCTTTTTTAAAGTTGAAATAGAAAACCATTTTATTCAGGTTCTCCATTGATAATAAATGTTGTCGAATAGTTCGACAATTTCGGCCACGATTTTGTATTTTTATTGTCGACTCTGAGCTTATTGAAATCTCAATGATAATTCTAATGAAAAATCCAAATTTCCTGAATTTTCTGGATTACGAAAAATCGTACGGATAATTGCAAGCTCACCTCTGTGAACATTCCATTGGCTCCAAATGTCCGCGAAATGGACTGTACCACTCCGAAAAAAAATACGAAAATTATTCCACTGCAATTAGTTTCACTTCAGCCCTCTCGACACGCCCATCAATTTACGATATTATAATGATACCTCCGCGAAGTTACAGTTCGAAAAACTGACGTGTATGGCATGAGAGAATGAAACTTCTGAAGTTTGACGAAGGGCGAGAGAAGTGAGTGAAAATTATCAGGCGCGATTTAGCGGGATTTGATTGCTCCAAACATGAACTAAGCTTAACCCAAAAATTGGGCAGCGGCGAAGGTGGGGAGGGACAATTGCCACGACCTACATCACTACAATTTCTCATACGCAGACGCATTATATTTAGGTCAAAATTAAAAGGCGCTTACGGAAGTGATTAGCAATTAACTGATTCAAAAAGGCTTCAAATTATTAAATACTCAAAATAAAAAACCAAGAAATGTCGGGGAAAAATTTTTTGCGGCAATCATTTTCGATAATTCAAGATTGGATTAAATTGTTTAGTTTTCAATTTTTAATTCACATCTCAAAAATTCATATAAAGAGCATTTAAAAAACTCTCTTTTACAAATTGGACCGTTAAAAATTAATTTTCGCCAAGTTTACGCCGTCGAATTTTTTCACAAGCTCAAATTTCTTCTCTCGCGCTAGTGCGGGGGTTAAATTAATGGGAATTATTTGAATTTTATTCCCCCGTAGTATTCAATCAAATTTGATTTTCCCCGTATCATTGAATACTATTGACCAGTCATTAAAAAAAAATCGAAAATTATTCCCCGCAAGTCGATAAATTCGACTTTAGCTTTCTCGTCACACCCATCAATTTCTGATATTATAATAATACCCCCGTGGAGTGGAAGTTCCAAAAATCGGCGTAACGTGCATGCCATGAGAGTATGAAACTTCGGAAGTTTCACGGGGGGGCCCGGAGAGAAGTGGATAAAAATTATTATGTGCAATCTCGAGGGACTTGACTGCATGAGCCAAGAGTGAAGCTCAACCCGAAAATTGGGTGGAGTAAGCGGGAGGAGGACTCGGCGATGCACGTGGGTAATCGCCGACTGCCACGACCTGCATCACGATAGGCACGTACCCGCGGGGGGGGGGGGGGGGGGGGGGGGTACGTAATAAATTCATCGGAATTTATCGTTTCGGTGCCTTCACCCGAAGACAGCCACCTCCAGCTACTTTTGCACTCGAGGGAATATGAAATATCACTTCTGTACGGTATTTACTTATCGCCGTGTGGAATTTTTCCTGATAAAAGAGATCGAATACACGTGGAGGAAAATTGAAAATAACAATTGATATAACATCTCTCACTGTTGGAATTTTTTTTTTCCAATTGAAATTGCACACGGAACGCTGGAAAATTGCTCATGGAATTTCAAGGAAATTGAGACTGTCATTTTTCGAAATTAAAAATTCACTGGCAATTAACATTATTCGTAGTTTTCTTTTGACAGTTGTAGAATATTTTGAGAATGTTTTTTTAAATTTTTAACATTGTTTTAAAATTTTAAATTTTTTTTTAAAATTTTTAAAAGTTTATTTTCAAAGAAATGTTGAGGGGAGCCAAATTATTCAGTTCATTTCGGTAATTTTTAAATGATTTTTGAGGTCTAGAAAATTTCTACTTTTATTTGTAAATAATGACGAATTTACGTAAAAATTCTTCAGCCAGCCAATGTCAAACTATTACACAAAACGGATCCACGAGCGCCCGCTCCGAAAAGAAGTAGTTAATGGACCAAAAAAAAAAGTGTTAAAATGAGAAAAACCTAGCAACAAAGTGCCAAAAGCGTTTAACGAGAGAGGTTTTTTTCACGTTCCATAATTATGCAGATGGTTGATGACTGTGCGAGAGCCAAACTGCAGTAAATAATGAGCCTCGTCTCGCTAGGAAGAGTCCTTTCACCCTGGCTCAACAACTGGTGGGTAATTGCGGGAGAAAACTCATTCGGGATAGTTTTCTCTCAACGACTTAAATCACAGCGGCAATTGTGCGAGCTCCAACAGTGTGAGTCGTGAATTTGTTGATATTTTTCAGACAGTGCGAAGAAAGTTGTCGGCTTGCGTGACGCCTGGGCTCCAGTGGATTTTTATAAAATAGTGGAGTTAATGGGGGAATTGCATGGGAGGATGAGCTGATGTGCGTATGTTTTTTTTTTTTACAGGAAATCCCAAGTACTGACAATTGTTGAGAGGATAATGTCTCGGATTTTGTGGGAATATTGTATTACAAATTGAAATTACTGAGAACAATATTTGAGTCCGGTAGGCAAATTTTTAGTTCAGTGAGACGGCCGGAGGCAGTGGAATAGGATTTAAACAAATGTCTTTATTTAATTAAAATTAATTATTTTTCTCGGGAAGGGGAGGTCTAGGGTTAATAATGTTTCCAGTATTTTTAAATTTATTCCCAGCGATTTTTACTTCCCAATGGAAGCCTTGCAAGCAGTCAAATTCAAGTTTTTGAATTTTTGTTATATCGAAGTTTGAAGTTTTTTTCGTTGATTAAAATTCAGTTCATCGATTGATTTTTTTTATTATTAAATTTTTTCAAAAATTGTTTGTTCACTATAGCTAAAAAAACGTTCGGGATGAATTTGTTCCTAAGTCCCCCTGACCGAGTTCGAACATTGAAAGTGATATCAATAATTGTTATTCCAATTTTTTTGAAAATTCGTTTTTTTTTTTTGCCAATTTCATTGATGTCTTCTTAGATAAGGCCTCAAATGGATCAATTAAAATGTCCCTTTAGATACGAGAAAGTTTGAGTTGAAAGTCGGTTGTGACGACTGCATTCATTAATTTGGTTTTAGTGACGAAATTTTGAAATTTTCGAGTTCACCAATTTTTTGTTCAGAGTGACATTTTTGATGACCTCTTCAAATGCGATGATTTGAATGAATCCAGTTGTGCGTAAATACAAAATTTCTACCGAAATTCACTCGACATTTCCGTTTTCGGTTGTGATGACTGAATTCATTAATTTGGTTTTCGTGACGAAATTTTGAAATTTTCCAGTTCACCAATTTTTCGTTCAGAGGGACATTTTTGATGACCTCTTCAAATGCGATGATTTGAATAAATCCAGTTGTGCGTAAATACAATATTTCTACCGAAATTCACTCGAAATTTCAGTTTTCGTGGAACATGCGATATTGCTAATTTATTAGCAAAGAAAACTATACCACATCCGCTGCCAGAGTAATTTTCCACTTGTTGCTATTTCTGTCACCAAAATACCCGCTCATTGAGGCAATGTCCGGCAAAAATAAGTCGTAAAATTTCTCCTCGTATAGGTAAATACATGAATGACCGGGGGAAAACTAGAAAGAAGATGGTAATTACCCCGCTCGTACAAAGTTACGGTGCATTGTGTTGAAAGTAACCCCGGGGTATCTCGATACGGTCGGTAACTACCTCCTGGGAGCCAATTTAAAGTTGATTTTACTCTGACTGTGCCTCAAAACGAACACATCAAGGAGTACTTTGTACAGTACATTTCATTTATTTCCACTGTCGTCCGAGGAGATGAATGAATAAACAACTTATCAGGGCAGATAATTGAAGTTCAGAGGGGGATAAAAGGTGCCTTCAGCATTTGGAATTGAAAGAAGCAATCGTAATCAAATCAATCGCGGCAAATTGAAGTATTAAAATGACAAAAAGTTCCGTCGTTCCGCTGATTTTCCAATTTAGGAGGAAATATTATTAGTTCTGACGGGAAAATTAATGCCCCGAGGGCATGCAATTTTTCACAAAAAAATTCAAATTAATTATTGTTACTTCGTAATTGTCAGTAAAATATTTATTTATCACTGATCTTTTTTTTCGCACATGCAAGAAGTTCGATTTCTTGAGAATCGTCACATTAACTCACTTGTCACATGCTTATCGTTGAATGTGGGAAAAGACCTCGACGTTCTCAATGACTCATTGGGCTTCGTCGTAACAGGTCGAAGTCAGTTAGAAGTGCGGAAAAGCCTGAGGCTATTGATATCTCCTGGAATTTGTATTGAGCAACCCTCGGAAGCCCGTAAACTCCAGAAGAAGAAGAAGAAGAAGAAGAAAAAAAAAACGAAGATTACGCTGAGGATAAGATTGGCGCTGGATTTGTCCTCTTGTTCCTTTTCATGAATTTTTTACACTCGGAATAAGTTTCACCCCGGGGAAAGTAGTTTTAGGCCACCGTCAAATGCGAGAGTTATATTCACGAATTGGTGATTGATTTTCTCCAACTTTTGCATGAGATTAAGTCAGTTTTGGGGTGTGGGAGAAAGGGGAATTGTTGAAAAGTTTGGAAAAACTGGGAATCAGAGATCTGGGGTTGGAAAAATAGCGGCGAATTTTAAAGTTTTCGAAATGGCAAAGGAGAGGATAAAAATATGAAAGGGAGATACTCAGAGGATTTTATTTTTCCACTTTCTCGTATTTTATGAGACCTATGAAGTCCTCGGTCTTCGTAATTTTAACGGAAGACAATTTTCTTGAGTTGATGAGACTTCTTGAAGCCACCAGTTATTCACTAGAAACAAATTATTGGACAAGAATTGCACAACCGGAATCACTGTACCAGAGAATTGTGAATGCTGGTCAGTTCGATAACATTCGGCTATCGATTTCACGTCCTGACCTAGACAATTGATTCCAGCGGAGACAGCCACTCTGTCTCTGGCTGTTGGACGTTCCTCAGTGACTGACGGTTTCAACCTTGATTCCGTCGGGTGAACAATTTACGAAGAGATAACGAGTCGTGTGATGGATTGCTGGTCGAATGACGTGATGCATTCGGAAGGCCAGTTTAAAAAAAAAGAAGTAGAATAGGAGTTTATCGCAGGCGATTATGGAGACAATTTTCATGTTTCAGCGGTGATCGGTGTACTCGATCGTTTGTTTCAATGAGGAATTAGATGACATCATGGGCACTTGAGCCAAATAAAATCCGGCCTGTATTTAACCTAGAAAATAATCACCGATCGATGAAAAATTGAGGGGAACTGGGCGAGATAAATTGACTGGTTTGTTTCTGGAAGTTCTTAATCTCTCAAAGATTTTCAGTATTGGTTCCACCTGCAGTAATTAAGCCTTCGATTTCTGGGCTTGACAACGACTCAATATCTCCCAATCTCGATTTCTGGGAAAAAACATTATCCAAATGACTAAGCCATAAATTATACAATCATTATAAAGATTCCATCATATCGAAATTAAAAACCTATTAAGAATAATCTTAACCTTGAACAATCCAATTGCCTAATTGTTCATCAATTTTGTTATCTATCTATAGATATTCTTTCACGAATCCCGGAAATCCCAAAAAATTGTTCAAGTAAGACTCCCTAAAAGCTCCACTGAATTCATCATAAAATCAAAGCAAACGATATCATTCCAGCCGAGCGTACAAAATAATAGTGAAAAAGTAATGAAAAGTAACGAAAGTACATTTTCGTTTTATCTTCTACAATCCTGAAACACTTACCACCTACGTTTAACTCCTCTGCCGAACCAACTGCTGCACTTTTGTTTCCGTAAATGCTAAAGCGAAAAACAATAAACTCGTTAACGTGTATTCTCCAGCACGAATCCAAAGCACCAGCTCCCGATTCTCAACATTTTTCCCCTTCCTCTTTCCCTACTCCTCGTTCTTTTTCCAGCCAGGCCATTTCCATTTTCCCCATTTTCTTGTACCTGCAATAACCATTTGTATAAAATTGCAAAATGAGTATGAAGACGTTGAAATTACATTGCGCCCAACTGAGGTGAAAATTCTCGATTTACATGAAATGATTTCAACTTTGGAAAATAATATTACTTAACCAGTGGAGGAGGGTCTCATCGTGTTTCGAGAGAGGGTGCATTGGCTCGTATTGTGAGAATCGATTGGGGGTATGAATGACTTGGGAGAATCCAGGCGGAATACAAATTCTATTAGGAGAATCCAATAAAGAGTTCCATTAATAGAAGGATTCCTTTTCTGGCCAGAGTGAGTGGGTCTTTTACCTGTACTTGGAGCACCAAAGTTGATGCAGAGAGACAATTTCAAGGATTCATCAATTACTGAACAAATGAGTGAATGAAAAACGAAAGTACATCTTCGCTTATTTTTTTTTAATGCCTGGAAAAACTCGTTCACCCTTCACTCAATATTTATTGACATAACTGAGATTAAACCAAGAACACTCAGATTAGTCTCACATGTTGAATCGACTATTGCTATGTATCTCATATCATTGTCATTGTCAACTTCCGCCGGTGCGTTTACCGTTACACTCTTGCGTTATTACCGTAATGATAATGCCACTCGCACACGGGCTCTTGATACTGGCAATACAGTACAGCGATGGCCTACATTCAGCCTCGGATCTATAATCACAGTTTCACTGGTGGGATTATCTCCGGTAATGTTGTACAGTTTGCGAGGTTAATACAACTGTCTCCAAAGACATTGTTGGCAATTTTGCTGATCTATTGCTGGACGATGAATGACCCAAAATTCTGTTGAAGGCCATTTTCTTTTTCATTTGCTCTCTGCGCTTGTTTTGTAGTCATTTGGAGAATATCAACTCCATCACCATACGTTTCCAATTTTTCAAGTGAAGATTCATTAGGCTCGGAAGGGTAAGCCGACACATCAGGCGCGCCCGATGTCACAAATTCGTGAAACGATTTGAGGGGAATGAGTTCAGTTGGTGGGGGCGAGTGAGAAGCGCGTGGTGGGGAGCACTGGCTGGTTGCCCCCACTCCTCATCCTCGTTCGGCGGTACAGTAAGTGGGAGTGCGCATTGTCACAAAACGAGTGGAACACTGAAACGAGTCGCCTCGCGAGTGAATGTGAAATTGCGGATTGAGCGAGGAGTGTTTAGTAGGCGTCTTCGTGATTTACGTAAAATTTAGGTGGATAATTTGAATTCTAAACTGTTGAAGTTTCACCTCTGCCGTGTCTTGTTTCTGTGCACTCTTTTTTTAATTGGAATTTTTGTTTTAATCCCGTTAGCATCCAGCTGTCTACAAGAGACATAACCTCAATCTAATTCGAAGCTATTTTCTTTCGCATTTTCGCGTTCTCCGTTAATTTCACGGTAATCGGTAGGCCAGCCACTCCATCATCATCACCATCTCATACTTCCAAAGTATATTTTCAGCCCAACTTTACGTAATCCAAGCCAAAGTCTCTGATACACGTTAAGATTTTGTTTTCACAAGCTCAAAGTCGACAATTCTCAATTGATCTACCCCAATTCTCTCCATTAAAATCCTCACTGTGTCATCTTTAATTTCAAACGTGTGCCATATTTACCGTATGGTCAGAATTCAACGTCAATCTCATGTCGACGATGAAAAATAAGCAGGCGCTCCCAATTCGCGTTGGCGCAGTGCCAAAATTCACCTCGGCTCGGATGTACGGAATCCACAGAAAAGAAACCTGACCTATGCTCCATCGGCGATTCATATCACTGAAATGGCGATCATATAATCACCTTGTCATCCTCGTAGACTAGTGACTTCTCAAGACAACGACCCTCATCCTTGACGGGCCCCCCCCACACACTCGTTGCGCCCAAAAAGTTGCCAACAATCGTAAATTTTTGGATATTTTAAGACACTTGACCCTCACTTGAGAATCACCTAATGGGTTTTTTGTTTTTCTTTTTTCATTTTTTTTTTCCGTCACGGCTTCTTTTGCGGTGGGCGTTCGGAGGATTTTTGTGGCACTCGGATGATCCTCGAGATGGTGTTATCAATAGAATTCTAGCGTCAGATGTTTTTGGGGAGCTGACGACAGTAGAAATATCACGCGCTGTGCCAAGATCGAAGACGCTTTGGGAAGATAGATTGATTGGATTGGGCTGTTAATCGTTTTATTGAATATTCTCTATTGAGGGGATCATTCAATCAGCGATCGGGCTCCCATCGATCAATTAGGGTAGATTCTTATGGCCCGATGAGAGTCATGAATATTCATTAGCTGAGAACTGAATCGATATTGATATTTAAACCTCAAGCGTTTCGTTTTTTTTTTCCTTTTCATTTCTGATTGCGTAGAATATTGCATTCATTAACTGCTCGAGCTGTTGGACAAATGGATGATCCTGATGACATGAATGATTTATACTTTTAGAAGTTTTCTCCTGTTTTTTTTCCCCCCTTTTTACTTTATACTCCTCAGAATTGAGTGCAACGATTCATCAACGATGTAGTTTTATCGGTATAAGCCTCTCAAAATTCGCAACAGGGATCATCGTTTAATCACGAATGGCTAATCTTGACTTCTGGAATTGTATTTGCGAACCGGTTGAGCCGGTCCCTTTCGAAAACTGGCTTGCCAGCCGGTTTCTTGCAGATGACTTTTTTTTTCTTTTATTCTTATTTTCGATTTCTTCGTCGATTCTTTTTTTTTTTAACAATAATCCTCCTCAGCTTGCTTGTACCTTTCTCCGGCGGTCATCGTCGTTGCGCTTGGATGACAGAAAAAATTATATTGCGGGGGACATGAATGGATCGTATCTAAAAACAACTGGCGTCTTAGCGATCAAATTTAGTGCTGAGTCAGATTCACATATTTTTTCGTGAAATTCCGACCTGGGGTAACTTTGAATTCATTACCAAGTGGAGGATTCGTGTCATAACTGCATGATTTGAAGGGCTCAGAAAGTTTAATGAGAAAATACAAAGCCGTCAAACTCATTTAAACTGTCTGAGATTTTTCATTTTATTCAGATGATCCTTTTATAATATTCATAATCTCAAATTGAGACTTGAAAAAAAAAATAGTAATTCCTCTTTAATACCTAGTGTGACGAAAATAAAGTTACAACTTGGCTGGATGATGATAAATATTTCTCCATCAACTGACACGACAAAAAGTCCACAATCTTAATTCTTAATGCGCTTGTTAATTTTAACCTAGTCCCGCTGTTTTCTCATGGCAAATTTGTCCATCCTACGTTTCACCTTCCTCTCGTTACACAATCACTGGAAAGGTAAGATGAGTAGGATGGGTTTATGCGAGAATACGTCAGATACAATTTGTGGGGTGTGAAGGAAGTAGGTATGTGCAGTGCTATACAACAGCTGAGCTGGTCCTCAAATATTTGACGGCGCTGCATTATATGCCCCCTCCTCCTCCCCCCGCCGTATCTCCTGTATAACGAATAACACCAGTTACTATCGCCTCTATGCCAACAGGATTTCCCAAGGTGAATATCTCCTAGCCAGCCGCCTTGCGAGCTTCTAATATTGGCCGAGTACACAACGCGCGTCTTGACTAACAATGCAACGTCGCACGAATACTTGGATTGTTGACGCTGGGTTCGCGGTACCGGCGGAGGGGAGTGCCATTTTCCTCATCTATTATGGCAATAACTCCCTCCCGGTTAATGGAATCCAATTCATCATCTAGTCCAATCGTTCATTATGAAGTGATTCATTATGGGAGTTCTCCCCAAAGTCAATAACTGCAATGAATTTCTGAAATGAAAATTATTGAACACTTGAAAATTATTGTTTCTTCATGTGTTCAACTCGATTAATTCAGCTGCTTAATTACTTAAAATATTAAAATGACTTCACGTGAATTGGCATAAGAAGAACTTCTGAAGCAATAATTGCGCAATCCTTGAGCCGTTCCTCATAACTCATTATTGTGCGCTGCCAAGCCCAACGTCTTATGCCTCTTACACACAATTCTCATTTTTTTTTTATTTTTTTTTTTTTTTGTATCCTCTCGTTTACAGAAATATATATTTCTCATTCCATTCCCATGGTTTTAACGACTCGACGGAGCCTGCAAATGTACCGCTTTAGCGATTCAATTGAAACGCTTTCCTGATAAGTATTCATCCGGTGGATACTTTTGTTGAGAAAATGAAAAAAAATAAATAAAAAATTAAGGGATAGCTAGTTTAATGGCTAGCCGCTGGCCATGCAACAACCAGCCAATTTGTAGTATTGAAATGTGAATCTTGTCTGTTGTGAACAACCCTAATCAAGGGACATCATAACACGCAGGCTCAGGTTCGAATAAGTATGAATTATTGTTCTTCCAAGAATGGCAGTTATATTATTCATGAGGTATATATGGAGATAGTACTTTTTTTTTTGTCCAGAATTTGATGGTTAGTCAATTAAATGTTAACGGGACAGGCGATATTCACGCTATTTATGGATTTTCCGTTGTAACTCAGACCCCGGAAATGATGTCTTTAAACATCAGCAAACATTCATAGACAACTTTTACCCATCAGCTATTTACATTCCACCTCTTGCAATCTTCAGCTAGCAATTGTTTAGTTTGGCGTTGCCAATTTTGTGGGAGAATTCACTTCCGCCATGTATTGCATGTAAAAAAAAAATTTTTTTTCTTCCACAACGTAAATTAACGAGTTACATTATTTATGTTTCAGGATAACGACCAGCCAGTACCATTTGCCCATCTGGCCGATTATCACGTGTACAAGATTCCGAACGCAAAGAAGTACTTTAACGCGCCCTTCGAGTGGGGCGCCTGTCTGAGGCCCTCCAGCAACGCTGAAGCCGAAGACACCGAGGCCGGGGTGCCGGGCCTCAAGGTCATAGCATTCAACAGTGAAAAGTCACGCACCTGCTGGCTGACAGCCATGAGGTTCGCCAAGGTACAGTACATCAATCAATCTTCCTCCCTTCCTCGCTTCTCCCTACCTATTTTTCCCATGAGGGCGAGAGCTTCTCCGGCAAATTGTCGACGCAATTACGTTGCTGCATGCAACCCCTGCAAATGATATCGACAAATGGTTTAGTAGGATGTTGAATGAGGCACCTGAAAATAGGCAGGGGGGAGAGGCTGTCATTCACCATTGGGCGAAGTGGCGTCTCAGACTGCCCTTGAAACCCGCCTGGGTGCTTAAGCATGCCTTTGTCACCGAGAAGCCTGAAGTGTTTCGTGATGTCTTTGGCATATCGTTGCTTCTCCTTCATCCCTCTCACCGTGAAGAACACGCGCTACGACAGCTCTAGAAAAAGAAGAGAGAGAAAATTGTTTTTAAAAAATCCTCCACTAACCTTCCTGCTGGCCGTGCCAATATGCAGCCTTTTTAAAAAGCATCCAGAGTGCAATTCCTGTTCTCGAGATTTCACTCCAACCCATGATGCTTGCTCACTCTTCACTTCTCATTTCACTCCCTCTCATCCTCTTTCTCCACTTCACTCTCAGACTTTATCGTTCTCTTCATTTTAGGTTTCTTTCTTTTATTTTCTCTTTCGTTGTTTCTCTTTACATCTCCAGCTCAGGCAGAAGGTAGTACTTAACAGTTCTTTCCAAGAGGGTGGGAGAGAGAGAGAGAGACGGGGGGGCTTTGTAACTCTTTCATTTTGCGAGCAGCAAGGAAATAAAGAGGAAGACGCCAGAATGGTGTGGCCCCTCAGGGATATCTCAGAGAAGAAACCATCATGCA
Organism: Psyttalia lounsburyi; assembly: GCA_030522865.1. Lineage (NCBI taxonomy): Eukaryota > Metazoa > Arthropoda > Insecta > Hymenoptera > Braconidae > Psyttalia > Psyttalia lounsburyi. Next base: position 4,372 of record JAPYZN010001420.1, on the reverse strand, counting down.
CCAACAGTTTTCTACTGCCGAGTGTCTCTACCATTTTTCTTCTCTCATCATTGAAAACTATACCTATGTACATTACTTTTATCTTGAAGCTGAACCTCGGGGCCACCTCATTCTCATCATCCGGTACAGCGGAAGAATATTCGTCCGGGATCACTCGTGTGGACGCTTCGCTGAGTTCTTTTTGGTAGAATACCTATCTCATACTTGATTTTCTTGCTGGTATTATTTTGGGATAGCAGAGCTGTGGATTAGTCTGGTGAATTCAACGATATATTCTTACCTTCTCGCCAATGTTTTTGTCATCGCTCTCCAATCTGTGTGTCGATCGGGTGAGGTGGATGGGAGGGACAACAGTGGAGGGATTTCTTCCTCTGGATTTCACGAATGGATTGAGGGGAATGAAAAGCGTCGCGTCAGCTTCTTGGATTGGTTCTAGTAGACAACTTGAATTTTCGAAGGAGGTTCACTTATTCGATATCATCTGCCCTTTCTTCTGGAAGGAACGATAATTTTCTGGGATTGCTGGGGAGATTTGAGGTGACTTTCAAAGACAAGTCTGGGTGATTGCTTGGGTGAAAATCTTGGTTCTTCGTTGGATTTCTAATGAGTCCGGTGTATTCGATTGATGAAGTTGGCGAGATTCAATTGATTGTGGTCTGCATCATCATCTCTTGTTCTTCAAAATGGCGGAGCTTGGAAAATGTGGCGTCAGCTTCTTGAATGGTTTCATGGAAGAGGACTTGGAATTTCTTTGGAGACGATTGACTCTGTACGTTATCGTCTGCCCTTTCTTTCAGGGCGAACGACGCTTGCTGGACTGTTGATGATATGACTTGATCGACGTTTGACCAGTCTTTTGCCACATCTCTCATTTTGCAAAACAGGTTGAATTAATGCAAAGTAGCCCATTTGCTTCGGCCATTGCAACATCAGTGATTTCTTATAGGTGGAACATTGCGAAGGAAAATCTCGGCACTTCAGAGGATTTCTAATGAGTTCAATGCAACGGATCATCTTCGTGGAGATGAGAATAAAACAAATCTGCTCACAACCGGATTTTCTCCCTCCTTCGTCTACCCAAGACTAATGAATTCCATCAATGGCCCCAACTATCAATTGACTCATTCCTAGCCAAATTCAATTAATAACAGTCTGTCTCATCTGAAGTTACATACTTCATTATCCCCGATCCAGGGCTTACTCATTAACCGTAGTTGAGCCGTAAGCGCTATCATTCTCCTCCATCCACTCTACAACCCACTCTACTTCAGCTATCTCTCTATCTCCCACTTGCCAATGGGTCCTCGGGTCATTCAATTACGTAATTATTCGAACGCGGCTTCGTAATGCCTGGGAGCCACCTTCAATTAGTCGTCTCGCTTGGCCATGGCATCTCTGAAAATACAAGTGGAGTTGACTCTTTCGATTCTCAATAACGAGAATTTCCGAGACTCCCACGGAATAATTATCTCGTTTCAATAGAAATGGAACAGTCGTTTCAGTTTTTCTTCTTGATTTTCATTGAAATACTTCATCTGCGGCCTATGCTCTCGTCATCTCAATGAAGTTTTGGTCTTGAGGGCATGTCATCGCCAGGTATGTAATTAGACAAGATGTTCGGGAGGAAACATTGCTTTGTTCCCTATGTGCGTTGGGTAATTACATGTTCGGGAGCTGGACGTGATGCACCTGCCCCGTAGTTTCCAAAATACATAAACAAAAAATTTTTAGAGCTGGAGACTCGAGGTCTTTCGGATAAGTTCCTCCGGAGTTTTCCACGAACGTTTTTACAGGAAATTGTTGGAAAATTTTTGAGAACAGGAAATTAAGTCTAGGCTTAACATCTGACATTTTGTGAGACTCAAAAAGAATGTTGAGCGTCTCAGTTCCAGACTCAAGTTTCTTTTCAGGGGAATTGCCGGACAATAAGTCGTCCTTTTCACTTTCCGATTTCAACGTGAGTTATAAATAATTAATCTGAAGTCCAGGGGCTGGTGGAAAATTTTGGGCATTACAGAAAAGGGAGTAAAGTTGAGGCTGAGGATCTGAAATTTTGTGAGACTCAAGAAAAAAATCTTGAGCGTCTCAGTTCCAGATCTAAAGTCCAGGGGCTGGTGGAAAATTTTGGGCATTAGAGAAAAGGGAGTAAAGTCGAGGCTGAGGAACTGAAATTTTGTGAGACTCAAGAAAAAAATCTTGAGCGTCTCAGTTCCAGGCTCAAGTTTTTTTTCAGGGGAATTGCCGGAAAATAAATCGTCTTTTCACTTTCCGATTTCAACATGAATTATAAATGATTAATCTAAAGTCCAGGGGTTGGTGGAAAATTTTTGGGAATTAGAGAAAAGGAAGTAAAGTTGAGGCTGAGCATCTGAAATTTCGTGAGACTCAAGAAAAAAATCTTGAGCGTCTCAGTTCCAGGCTCAAGTTTTTTTTCAGGGGAATTGCCGGAAAATAAATCGTCTTTTTCACCTTCCGATTTCAACATGAATTATAAATGATTAATCTAAAGGCCAGGGGCTGGTGGAAGGGTGGATAGGGGATTCACTGGGATGTCCGCCTGTCTTCTCACTGGGTCGATACCGCGGGTACATACGCGCCCCCACGCTATATCTATCTGCGCGACGACCCGGCTGTTACAGCCAACTAACATGACGCACATACCCACTGTATATATACATGCAAATTGTACATAAATTGAGGAGAGGGGCAGGGATGATATACCTCAGTAAAACGGAGGAAATTACGAAACTTTGAATCTCAACATTTGGAGGTGATGTTTGGCCTATTGTGGTGTACGACCACTGGAGTTTGATTCTGCCGCAACTAGCCAACTTCCTTGAGACTCGCTGGAGGTGGGGCTATTTCACTTCCAAAACCAACTGGGCGATAAATGATATTTGCCCCTGCCTGTTTCGTGTATTTTGCCAAGTCAACCGCGTGCTTAAGATTTGTTGGAATACGCTTGTTGCGGTGGATTCAGTTTTGTTTGGGCGATTTGGGTGGAATGATCTGTACCATTTTCATACCAAAATGTGCTTTTATCTGACATCTCGAGGAATAAATGAGGCTTTAAAAAATTGACTAGTTTCAATTTTTTATAAACTGATCGGGGTTGAGCAGAATTTTCCCGGTTTTTATATTTTTTTAGCTGGATTTTTTATTAATTTTATATCATTACAATCATTTCTGCATGTTTGTTGCAGTATGGTAAACAGCTGAGGGAAAATTACCGGGCATTCAAGAATAAACAGTGCGAGCAGAATGAGGGCAGCAGTCCCAAGGAGCAGTATAGAACTTACAATGTCTCAAGTGTGAGTAATATTTATTTTTTTTTATTACTAAAAAAATTTATGACTTCCTACATTTTCAGAATTTTGCTAAGAGAATTTATAATTTTAAAACTACAATTTTTATTCAAATTATTACAGTTTTTTAACTGAAATTCCGTGCGAAAATTCCAAAAAACTGTACACGGAGAGAAAAATTGATGAAAAATTACCGTAAGACTTCAGGAAAATTTGTTTATCACTCACGAAAAATTGTCTCCACGCGTGAATAATTTTTTTTAAATTTATATTGTATTCTACTAGGCGTCTGCGTAAATTTTTCTCGAACGTCGAAAATGCCAGACAATTACGAAACGGATCGGTAATTTTTACTAAAAAATATCTCTCCATGTACACATTTGGAACCCTCTACTTTATTAATATTCATTAGTCTCCGGGCGTTATCAGTAAAATACAAGGATTGTTGGACGAGTGCAACATGTAAAAGAACATTCAATATTTGCAGCGTCATTTTTATCGTCAATGACCCACCATTAAATGTTAACCCTCGCATGATTAACATCGTTTGTGCTACTCGGGCACCTTATCACCCCTCCCCCTATCCGTCGGTCTAGGGTGATAAATCATTGTGCCACTATAATTTTAGTTAATCGACCCCAGTGTTACAGCTAATGTATCTTGTGGAATACGGGAGAATCACACGGTTTAGTACAGTTGATTATGCACGCGTGTCCCACAAGACGATCCCAAAATGAATTTCTTCCGTGCTCTCGCGACGACGAAAAGTGTAATGTGTTTTTCGCATTGGCAATCGTTCACAAACCCGTCATTGCCGGTCAACTACGCGAGTGATATTTTTTTTTAAACATGTGAATTTGTTTGGTCGCCCCACGTTTGCAGATTTTTTTCTGTACAAAGTTGGGATTTTTTTTTTTACGGAAATCGGTTCCGGGGGAGGAGTTCCGTCGGCTCCTGCCTCCTCCCCTTATGACGAAGGCTGACAACGGAAACAAGCCTGTTTGAGTCTTGATTCGCCAAGGCTGGGTATCTCAGCCCTGAAACAGGCTTGATTCGGGCGTTTACGG
>JAPYZN010001419.1:0-16618 GCA_030522865.1 Psyttalia lounsburyi | reverse complement strand
GAAAATATTGTTTCCGCACTGTTGCGACTCCCATCCCTCAGCTACCCCCATCGCGCTATACTGGAAAAATACAATTTCAGCGGTAATTGGTAGAGGTTCATTAAAAGATGCAAAGTACCTTAGGAATATTGAATCATTGTTTCTTTTTCATGCATTATGATGAATAACTATGAGTGATTCCAACAGATAGCTCATCCGAAAAAATTCGGATAGATTCGCTTAAATGAAGTGTTGATCAAAATCCCTGACCTTTTTGATTAATGGTTAGGCCTGACCTGATTCAGTTTTTGTCTCAGACTTGACCAAATTTCCACTCGGGGAGTTATGATCATTCCTCGTACGACTCCCTCTCGCTTGACTCACTTTCATTTAACCATCCCGCATCAATTCCCATTTGTCAGTTCCCCATCCAAGCTTATCCTATCTTGTATACAATCTTGGTGAGGGGAAGAGTGATGACTGAAATCTTACAATTTCTTATGTGAGGGAGAGGGAGGGCGTGTTCAGAACAATCAAGAATGCCGTTACTATGTATACAGAGAATTCTATCTGCCCTATAAAAAACGATGCGTCTAGAAAGAGATCTAGTTCTTCAAGATTTAGTAGGCTTAACAAAAAGTCCCTGCTTATTTTCAGCAGAAAAGCATAATAGAGGTATTTCGATAGCCGTATCCATTGTCTAATTTCTATGTTCAGTATGCATATGTACCTGTACTCACTCTTCTATACCATTATTATTTATCATGCCTTGTAATGATGAACAATGAGAAATTACGTGGGTCAGAGTGTTTCCTACATCCAGTTGACCACATGTTGACCAACTCTCTCGACTCTGCGAATACAGGAGACAAGCTGCTGCCTACTAGACCCCTTGAAAAGAGGGGAGTGAAATTTCACGAGTCGCTTGTCAAAGGCCAAAGCAGAAGTGGTCGCATGCCCCGGATAATATCGTTGTAAGCAGATTAATAAATCGATAAAACGTTTGAAATTCATCGCTCCACATTACAGATAATTATTATACTTCTCTAATTATTGTCAATTGTGCGATAAACCTTAGCTTCTCAATACGGTGTTGAAGAGTAAGACTTTAATGAAAATTGGCCTATAAATGTAGTGAATCGACAGGTGGCTTTTATAGACTCTCGATGTTAACAAGCACCCGCCCCTTTCAAATATGAAAATATCCATAAAGCAACAAAATTACTTCATCACATATAAAAAAAAATACTGTGGCCAATTCAATTATCAAAAATTGGGCAGAGTAATTGGTTTAACTGAAATTGAGAAATATTGAGTGGAACGGTAGCGTGCCTAGGCACGGAAGAGGGAGGGGGTTAAATAAAGGGATGTGATCCAGGAAATATGAGGCTAGAGCGTAAGGACGATCGATGCAGCAGAAATGAGCCACCTGCGAAACATGGTGACTTGAATATATAACAATCAACAATCATATTGAGAGGCTGAGCGAGCCACGTAAAATATTATTAAATTACTTTAAATGAATCAAACAAAGAATACAGATTCTTCAAGTAAGCTCACCTCATACAGCGTAAGTTACATCCAAGTTAAATATCCTACGTAAGATCATACAGATTGAGTGAGAGACCAGTGCATTGAGCAATAAGGGCCCAGAGGCCACAAGTCAACGATGAGAGAGTGCCAAGATTCAAAGGAACGTGGGAGACGGCTGATTCGGTCTTAGTCACCCATTGAAATTAATTTTAAAAAGTAACAAACATATCACTCATAAAAAAAAATATTCTTGGCAAATCCGAGGATTTTTATAAACTGAGCGAAAACCTCGAACACACCTTTGCGGAATGTTAACGTTGCCAAATTACTGAGTGAATAGTTTTTCTTGTTGAAGTAAACATATAAACAGTTACGACGATAGACGGATAAAATTCATTCGAGGGCTCGTCGGCGACTGTCCGAGCCCGAGCCGCGCACTGTACTCACTGAAGCCCCTGGTCCCAGCTGCGCCGCCGTCGCACGTTCCAGTGCTGGGCAAAAAGCCTTATGTGCGCCCACATATTGCTAAGAGCCAAGCTTCATTGAGTCTCTACTCCCATCGTTAGCCAATTACATGAGGAATTAGTGGTGGGCCTTTCCATTTCCCCAGTATGCACCACGGTAATATCGGAAATTCATCTGTTTCTCCTTAGGGGTTGAAATTCCAGCCGTTAAAAAATAATGAAATTTGTTTATATGACTTCACTGGATTCTGCGGGGCCAATTCGGGGGAAGAATGGAAAAGGAGATTTTATTCACTTATTGCACATATCCTGACACTTGGGGGAAAATTGTAGACAAGTTCGTGAGAAGGAATTTTGATAAAAATCATTTGACAATATAGAGACATTGTCATGGAAAACGGCCAAACAATGTGTATTAACATTGGTAAGTGTTAATAATTATTCATTTAGGTAAGAAACCATGAGAACCATCAGCCGTCAGTAGGTAATAATAATTATCAATGCCCCTTACCCTTACTTTATCTAATGGGAAAAACCAAGTTTTTCCGCGATAAAAATGAGTAATGAGACAGACTAGTTTCTTCACATGGAATCGCGGTTTTGTGACTTCTATAGTGTCCCCTGTGTACAATACGAAGCAAAGATATGTCATTGCCGTCGCCGAAAATTATAAATTTGAGGAATTTCCTAAGAATTATTGAAATTAATTTTCCCAGAAATAAAAAATAACGGTGTTACACAGATAATGGTGTGAGACGAAGTCGGTACGGCAGGAAAAAATGTTAGGCTTTAGATTAAGAAAATCATCTCGAAATTGGTTTCAAGAATTATTCCGAATGTTTCCCATCTTATCATTTTTGTCAATAGTAATATGTATAATATTGAATACATACATTACATATTTCGATACATATGTTTAAAACTGAAACCAATTCGTGTTATGAGATCCCTTTGTGTACAACAAACTGAAGCAACATTCTCACAGGTCATTCTGTCAATTTTGGGTAGAATTTTACACTGTTCCAATGTGTTCCTATTTTTTCAAATAGATTCTCATGAAGATCTAGTTTAGTCATTAGATATAGAAAAGCAATCCTAAGTTAAATTACCTCACATTATCAAAAACGCCTAAAACCGCCAATAAACATGAGGGTTGCGTATTGTACCTTCACCTTGATTACAAGTTTTTCCCATTTTTTTGATGACTTCTGTACAGAGAATATAAGAAAAGCAAGATGACGATATTCGTTCAACATTTAAAAAAAAGATAAGACAACAATTGTTTTTTACTTTAGTATATTTATATTGTTTATTTTTACAGGAATTCGTTGCAGACACCTTGGGACTGGCCTTCACCTGAGGACATTCAGCTGGGAATTTACATATGATATAGTATATCTTAATAATGAAACTATAACAGAAAAAACCATAGATAAATAAATATTCAAATAGTGCAAACCCCAATTTCTTCCCTTGTGCTATTTGTATTTGTTTTCACCCTTGCAACTTGAGCTTGAATGCGACAAGACAAAATACTCTGAAAAAGATACAAGAAACCTCGACAAAATTAAAATTGTGAATGTACCAAACCATCAACGCTATCAACTAATGATTTTGACATGAAATTGGTATGATCATATCATCGCTTGTTTGGGAAAGGAAATGTGAATAAAGAGTGAAATGAACACAGTTAAAGCTGACTTCTGATTTCTGCAATATATTAGTTATCGTTTCATATACAATATACATATTTCTCTTGTGCTTAAACGTGATTGAATCATTTTACATCCAAAATTAAATCAGTATAAATAACTTAACTCCACCAATTACATAACGTGCTATTTTCATTACTTACATTCTAAAGGTAGAAGTGTCACCTCAAAGCTCAGTTTAATACAAATTCCATTGCTATTACGAGGGACAAATGATATTTAGTTTTTTTTCTCCATGCTCTCAAAACACTTATTTAGCTCTATAATTGAAACGATAATTTAAATTTCCTGACAAAAATGAAGTGTAGCCTAAAAAATTGGGTCCCAGAGATTCGCATCATCAATATGCTTGACGGAATATTTGCGAGATATTTCTATATATACGTGTGAAGATGGTAAGAGGATGAGGGAAGAGATATGGTTCAACGGTTGGAAACCAAATCAGTATTAACGCGGTTGGGCTATCACACCGCGTGCCTCATCGCCAATCAGTCTTTATTCGATACACGTGGTCACTGTCGTTTGGGTTACATGTACTTTTGACAACGTCGTTAATCGAGACATTCAAGTCTCTACCCATCAACGATGAATTTCATAAATTCATTCAACATTTCTCGTATCAATGTTCATGACTTAATTTTATCAATTTTGATTGGATTAATTCAACTATTCCCCATAATCAAAATCAATTGTTGCAGAAAAAATATAGCATAATGGGAAGTTTTACTAGATAGAGGTCTCGCGAATGAATGAAAAAAATGAAAATCAAAGTGCTTTCGATTTCGTATAACTGAGAAAACAAATTGATACTTTGGTATTTAAAAAAATGAAACGTATCGAAAACCCATTGAGGCATAAAAAATAGGAAATAAAACACAACTGAGTAAACTCATCTTTGGCACGTATGGGCGCGAAGGTAGTTACTGTTGGCTTTGTTATGTTTTCAATAATGTCAATAAATATGCGTTTTCTTCTCTTCTTTTTACAAATGTCTGATTGTAGTGTGTACAAGGAAAACGGATGTGCGTAATCGCCCTGGTACATGTTACGTAGCTTTTGTGGTTCAGCCATTTTATCTATTTTCTTGTTCTGCTTCCGATGTGCTTTCTGAGCGTCATCAAACTGTTTCGAATGCGATCAGGTACTGCGGTAGCTTTTCTCTATTATTCATTGTTGTTCTTCATTTAAATAGTTCTTCTTCATGACATGTGTAGCGATTATATATTCGTTTGAGGATTACTCTTTGTCCATCCGATTTAAGCAAAATTGTAATTGAGATGAAAACAATTCCAATCAATGTTTTTTTATGTGCATGCAAATGAAATCAATTCGACCGACGATTAAATTACTCGACAGCTACCCTTTCACCGTTGATCTCCTCGTTCTGAGTTCCTTGTGTTGGCGAAGGTGTCCTGTTGTGATTTGTGCAATTTCCGGTTTCGCACGTGTTTTCGGCAAGCTCTAACCATTTCTGTTTGTTCTCAATCACGCCTGTGAGTAGTGGGTTGAGCTTGTCCGATAGTAATGCAAACGCCTGGGTGTAAGAAAAAACACGTAAAATAACGGAAGAAATAAATGTAATAAATAAATCCATAAATTCAATATGTATGAACAAAATTCCCCATTGGAACATTCAAAGTTTATATTTCTGTACTGATGTGATAGTGAGGGAACTTTATTACTCAGTTTATGTACCTCGTAAATGGGTAGACATATGGAGTCAATGAAACCGACTTGCATCTTGGGCAATTCATTCTCCTTTTCTCGATTCATGATATCCTGAAACGAATAAGAAAAATGTGAAAATGGATTCAATGAAATAATTTCTCTAATCGTATTGTCATTTTGGCATTTAACGGACGTGACGACTGTGTGATGTGCACTTTGTCCTGTGCACGACAACAAAGTAAATTTCTATCTAATCTTTTTGCTTTTAAACTATAGGAGCGGAATCGTCTAGAATCCATGGCTATTGATTTTGTAGGCGAATGACTGCAGAACCTTAAAAAATTGATATTTCTGAATTGTCTTTTTATGTGGACGTGTATATTCAAGCATTAGTAACTGATGTACGGAATGATATGGAATTTCAAAAATATATTTGGCTTTGGAATAAAATTAAAACGTTATCCTTATTAGAGCTGCTTTTGCGCGGTATCTGCCTGAAAAGTAAATTTTTTGGAATTATTTCATGTGTGTAAAATGCTTCATTTCCGCACAGCGTTTGAAAATTTCAAAGGGGAATTTCGAGTGCGAACTTTTTACCTTTACGCCCTGCATGCATAAAAACAGCCATTTTATCCCCCCTAGTGCGCCTATGGATAACGATTCCCTTACACATTTCTAATACAAAGTACTATTTAGGTATTTCCATTTTCAGGCAATTAATTTGGAAAATATTTACAAAAAATGAATTATTGAAAGTGATTGACTCAAACCGTTCTACCTCTCTGCAACTGGATTTGATTCTTAAAAGTATTTCAACGACTTTTCCGTTGACTTCAACTGCATATATTTTAATCTGACACTGACCGAAATCCCGATACAGATTTCGTGCCTCAAATATATCGTATAACGATTCGACAATATAAGAATTTTACGAAATTTGCATAACTTCTACATAAACACTTGAAAGTAAAATGAGTATCTGGTGACACAAGAAATCGTTTTTTTTTGTGTCAGAAGAGGAGGAAGTGACTTAAAATATCGGATGGTTAAATTTAGTGAAACGTTGATCAGAAACTTTCATATTGAATGTGTGGAGATTTTATGTAGAAGAAAACCACTAGATAACTATAACTGGCAGGTATGATATTACATCGATTTTTCTTTCACTGTATAAGTCCATTTAAGGGAGAATATTATAATGATGTAGCACTTCGATGTTGCGTTCCCGATGGAACTTGAATACAGCACTGGGATTGAGGTGATGAATTACCCGACTATTGAAGCAGGAGCGGATCCCCCGTGGTCTTCAGAGGGTTAAAACTTTCCATTTAATCTAATTTGAGTAAAAATTTTTTAGCTATTTAGAAAGGATGCGTGTTTCCATTGGTTCTCAGAATTGCGTTTTCCTCTATGCATGTCTTAAAATAATTCGGAAATTATATCTTAATGACTAGAATAACTATCTGAATGTATAAGAATTCTTCGAATGTAAAAACTCAGTAGGAATGTTGAAGAAATAATTTCCATCAATCGTGAATTACAAAGGAAAATCAGTTGAGCGTTCGGATAATAGGATTTGATCAAATACCAGTACCCCCACGGTATAGGTAATTAAAGAAATCAACATACTAATTTCATAGAGCATTTTTTTTTAATTTTCAAATTTCTCAACATTTTGTGCGTAACTAAAGAGAAAAAGAGGACAAGAGAATGAGGAGAGAAAGAATTATTGCACTTACTATAGGTGTTATATTGAGGGTCCGTCGTTCAATGTCTCCTTGTTCAAAAAATTCACTGCTGACTAGTTCTGCCACGCGTTTCTCAATTTCCCACGGTTTTGTAATGGCTGCTAAATCACAAACTGTCATCAGCATACCACGCAGCAATTCCCGATGCTCACCATACCCCCAGTTATATGTACGCGAACGTGCAATACTAAGAAATGAACCACGTTTGCAGAAGTAAACAGCCAAGTCTGTTGCGAGAATAGCCTCCTCGAGGACTTTAACGACACGAGAGTACTCCTCTGGGGACAGATTCGAGAGGATTTGATTTCCCTCACTACTGAGGATCATGAGACATTGATCGAAGTGATGGTGCTCCATTGTTGAGGTAGAATAGAGTTGGGCTAGGGGTGAAGAAGCTCTGAAAATATAACGTGCATTTAATTTTGATGATTTATTTTAGAAATTTGTAATATTCTTCAATATCTTTGGGTATTTTTCAAACAGATGCTTGTTTTTGACTAAAAACACTACAGACTATAAAAAAAATTATACTTCGTCACTTTGCAAGTAAAAAAAATCCACCACAAGGAAAAACTATCTTACATTGAGAAATTCCACGTTAAATGCGAAATGAAAAAAGACCTCATGTATCCGATTGTCTTTCCGATTTTTTTCTGAGAAGTAGTATATGAGACCAAGTTCTTATAGCATTTTTAGAGTGATTAGATTTTTTTTAGTGATTATAAATTTTGAAAAATCATCACTTTTTGAACATTGGTTTTGTTTTTTTGAAAAAGGTGAAATAATTGAATTTAAATATTGGGGTTCAATTTTCGGTTCCACACATTCGAAAATAATTAAAAGAGCTTCAAAATAAGCGCAATTGATTACCGATATTTTCACCGAAGGACAATTATTATTTTACGATGGTTGTCTATTGCATGAATAAATTTTATTTTCTTCAGAAAAATTTCTTGAAAAAATTCATAAATTCGATCATTCATCATTACTTCTCATCGTTTGTGATGACTATCATTGTGAATAGAACTTGGATTTAGAAAATGCAAATCAGATCCACGGATATTGCTGAACGGGGGTGAACAGCAGACTAGCGCTACAGAAATCAATTTTTTAAATCCTTAACAAAAAACTTAAATTGCCCTCTTCGAAATGAATAGAAATTTTCTTTTATGATTTCGGGACTTGAATAGTTATTCCACAAATTTTTACCGACTTTTTCGATAGTTGATTTCGGCTATATGATTTTTTTTTCTCTGTTTTAGGCACCGAATGGAATTTTTCTATTTTAAGGATTTTGATTGAACAATATGCAGAACGTCATGACATGTTTAAGAATAATGTTTTTCGGATCATCCTGGTATAAATCTGTCGGTAAAAATTTATTAATTCGTGGTATTTCGAACAGAAAAGTAGAATATTGAATTTCGATTACTCCTCAAGTTACTGGTGTTGATTACAAGAATTATTGATAAAAATAAAACGCAATGTAATTCTAAAAGTGCAACCTTTTCAACTTTTTTTAAACATTCATTACTACGGGCATGTAGAGTTGTATTCTGAGATTCATAAGAACAAAATTGGTTTTGCAAAATCCCATTATTAGAGAGAAAAGCAGAAAACTACAAAATTATCCAATATTCAAATTAGGTGGTAGGAAAAATTTGAAAACGCTTCCCCAATTATACCAGAAATCATCAAAAGATTCCACAACGAAAAGGTAAGCGACCGACTCACTTGGTAGGGAATAACGTATTTATTCGATTCATGAGTATAGTAGGACATTAAAATTCAAGCCTTATAAGTTTTTGGCGTTATCCAGAATCCACGGTAGAAACGTGACTGACATAGGATCCCAAAAATCCTCGCATAGAAATATTTATACTGAAAACGGGGCGCAATGTACGCAGAAATCTTCTCAATTACTTCTTACTTACTTGATTTGAAAAGAATTGTTTGTTCCTCTGTGGTCAAGGTCGTGACAAAGACAAGCGATCATTAGGGCTAAGCACTCAATCTCCCCGAAAATCTGCCACCACTGTGTTGCCTTAAATGGAATAAATGATTATTGACATTCATCTCCGTTATTGTTTATCTATTCACCACCATTCACTCACCGTTAAAATTGCGAACATCATTTGTGCAACATTAAAAGCATGTCTCCAATTATGATAAGTAACGTTACGGTAATTTTTCTTGACACTCAGTAACCATCGGCAGAGTACTTCGTAGTCAATGTGAAATCTTTCGACGAAATCAAGATCCAAAAACATCCGTAGGCAAGCGGTGAGGGTCTCATTATCCGCCATCTGGATGTCATCGAATTTGAAATCGTGAACCTCGAGATAAGCTGATGAGGGTACCCTTAAGGCCTGCTGAGACATCGGGAAATAAAAATAATCACATTGTTATTTTCCTCTTTCCATCAATCTTAAGTCGAACGACGTGATAAGTCTACTTAATCTTTTTTGTAGCTTTATTCTTACTTCGGTAAAATTATTTCATGATATTTATAATTTCAGCAGAACCGGCCGTAATGGTTCGGAGGGCGAGATATTAACTAAAAGCTTGGTCAAACAAAAAAAGCGTGCGAGGTGTAGCTTCAGCGGACATTCAAGTTAACCAGCATTGAGGTCGGTCAGTACTTGGATGGGTGACCGCGTAAGGACAGGCCGATTGGACAAAAATTAGTCAGCAGGCACGACGTAGCGCCCTAATGACTTCATCCAGTCAGTGTAACAGATATATACACCAGTGCATTTCACCATCGGCCGACTGGGCAGCTGAGATTTTAAATGATTTTCCGTGCAGTTCTAGCTCAAATGGAATGCATAAAAAAAAGTAAGACGGCCATGATACCGTAAATACATAGGAGAGAAAAAGGGGGTTGAGAGACAGCCGAAGGAGTTGGTGTCAAATCGAGAATGCACTGCGATAACACTAAAGAAAATACGAATAAATTCAGGATATGTCATTTATTGCAAAAATTCATTAAGTATTTTCACTCACCCTTAGTTTTTGTGCATCCTCCAGAGAGGCTGAGGCGTGGTAACTCAACACATCTAGAGTGACACTTTGCTTGGCCATTGCTATAATCGCCGTCTCATACCTTTAAAGTTTATGAAAAATTGAATTCTTCTTCATTTTCCCATATTTCATTCGACCTCGAAACGTGATATAAGATCTTACATGTGTGTATTATGAATTCCCATTCCACAGAAAATAGCAAACGCCTCGACGAAGTTCTCATCATTCTTCGTGAATATCAAATCATCAAACTTATTAACCAATTGAATGACTCCGATAATCTGTCCCGATGAATTTTTTATCGGCATACATAAAATAGTTCTGTGCCGAAAGCCAGTGCCTTCATCCACCGATGGGTCAAACCGTGGATCCTCGTATGCATTTGGAATTGATACTGTCTGGAATCATCACACAGTTCTCTATATTCCGCTGAACAACAGAGCAATGAGATTATGACAATTTTTATTGTTAATCGGTGAGATGGCTGTTTCTTTTTAAACATCTCATTTTCAAACATAAAAAAATAATAATAGAACATCTGTAGGAGAGGAAATTTACCTCACCCGTTGTTGCAACATATCCAGTGATGCCTACATTCATTGGAAATCTGCTCTCGAATGGGCTGCAACGTATATAAATAAACTACCAATTAATCAGCGCATAAAAAACAATGATAAGTAGACAACTGTCTTTATTTATTGTTCCATTTAGTGGTTCCTGTTAAATAATTAATTAAAAATCTATTAAGAGCGGATACGATTTTTTTGTTGGTATCAAAACATAATTATATTTTTGGTAGATGCATCACTCAAAGATCTGGTTTCATAACACACAATCTGTTTAAAAAATTTTTACAAAGTGCCATCCCCTGGGTATACATCCAAGTTGTCACTCAAGGGGAGAAATATTCGATGAAAATTACGTATCTTTTTCGTAATTCCGGCGTAAATTGTAATAGCAGAACGTTTTACGGAACCATTACGTACATTTTATCTGAAACCCAGCCACTTTTGCAGAGAGTTCTGTAATATTGACTGAAAATTTTTCTCCGTCAAGATCATGATATAACTCAATACGTGATAAAGCTGTTTTGATACTGCCAGAGAAATCAATTTTTAAGAAACGTCAATGTAATCTGAAATAAAAAGTTAAAAAAACTCGACTTTTACACATCACTTGTGACTTTTTGCTTCCAAATGGAAGCTTTGCAATCGTTCAATTTTGACATATTCTAATTTTCATTTCAAATGATGTAGAATGGTCTGAAACGTAAAAATACAAAGTTTAGTGACAATGTTTGTTTGACACCTCCCCCCCCCCTTGGCCATTTTTCGAAAATTAAATAAAAAAAAATTGAACAATAAAGAGACAAAAAAAAATCCAAAAAATCTAAAATTTTGTCACGTTGTAGGTCTTAACTAGGACTAACTGTAGCCGCAGGATCGGTCTGATCGGTTTAATAGTTCCCAAGAAAAAACCATTTCTTTTTTCATCGTTTTTTACAAAGATTTACAAAACTAGTGGGCCGATTCAACTTTTTTTTTTCACAAAATGTCCGTCACGATAGCCTCTACCTAGATCAATCGAAAACTACACAGTCGTCGGTAGAAAGTTTCCGAGATATTTCCAATTTTCTGTTTTTTTTTCAAAAAATCGTTGTACGCTTTCTAGCCTTCGTAAAAATGGAGATACCAACATGAAATTTTGACAAGATTTTCGCCTTATGATAGAGCCGGTTCGTATTTCATCTGGGCTCAATCGGACCAGTAGTTTTAGAAAGATTTAAATTTTTCTGAAAATCGTTTTTATTTCATATCTTCAACACTAGTCAACGGATTTCAAACTTTCTGCTCTCAAAGTATTTGTCTTGATTCCTCCAATCTAGACCATTTAAAATCTATATAGTGGTCCCTGCAAAGGTTTCAACATATTCTTGATTTTCTGTTCTTCCAAGAACTTGCATGACCCCGAATCTATTCGGAAGCTTACTACCAATGGAATTGGTAGAAATTAAAAATCGACAAAGGGACAAGCAATGCATAAAGCAATGGTTTAATACCTTCTATCAAATAGGCTCGGTCAACTGCTTGTTTTAATTTACGATGGTCATAATAAAACATTACAGCATAGATTGAGTTCCAATTAAGTTCAGTATAGATAGCACTAATTGATGTCTCCATTCAGTAAATCTTCCATATCATTTAATATATATGTGACGCCAGAATTCCTAAACAATAATTACTCCACACGAACGGATATATCTACAGAGCTATACACTTGACAATGCCAACATAAAATCATACAAATTTAGAAAACAATTATTTGAACGAGACCAATTAGAAGAATTGAGATTAGCATGAATGCTTACCTAGTTCGTGAGTCAGTATCTTCCACAGCGCGATCATTAGCTTCAAAGTCAAAAACTCTCGAAAAACTTCCCTTTGAGGCCTTATGCACGAGCAGAACCTGCGACAAAAATGAATATTCATGACTGGCGATGTTCCTCTACATAAACAGCCAACATTCTGGTGACATCATTTAGCACTCAAATGGAAGACGCGTCATTTTTGAAAATCATGTTCTTTGTCAAATACAATTCTCAACTCTCACTACTCACTTGAACACGCTGGCACTGAATGAGCGACTGCGTATGCGTTAAAATTCTGTACACCATGTGTTCTATCGTACTCTGCTCTTCAAAGATCATCCTAGCCAAGTCCAAAAGAACCTTGAATAGGTACATGAAAAAAACATGTATCATAAAATTTAAAAAAATTGAAGCTATCATGAAGTTAATATATCGTTCTGTACCTGATTTCTCTTGACCTCCAGTTGGCTTTTCTCGTACAGCTGAGCATTCTTAAGACCAATGCCACAAAATTGAAGGTAACTTTCAAATATTTTTTCATCTTGCACTGTAAACTGTGCTTCACCACCGAGTTTATTGATAACTTGGGCAACACCAATCACATCACCATTGCAGTCCTTAATAGGCATACAGAGAAGTGCTCGTGTTCTGTACCCCGTTAGTGCGTCTATCTCACGATTGAATCTCTCGTCCTGTAGAAGAATTATTTCAATGAGTTCTGTTGAGTCTCCTCGCAAAAGGATATGAGTGAAAATTCCCTGCATAAAGTATTTTGCATATATTTCCGAAATCATCAGCTTTGAAATAGAATATGGAAAATTTGGAGAAATCTCCAATGAACCAGGATCCTGGATCGTCCTATTCCCAAATCGAGGGTTATTTGATAAATTGCACTACAATTTGTCACTTCGAAAATATGTAAACTGATACATGAGTCATTTTTTAATTAATCATATTATCAAGTTTCACCAATGAACGACTATACAGATTGAAAAACATCATGACTACGGTCGATAAATTTTATTACCTTATATGCATCAGGTATATTTACTGGTTCTCCACTCTCAGCCACATACCCCACGATTCCCGTGCCCCACGGTATTTTAATTTCATCCTTTTTCTCCATCTCCACCAATGTCGACCTCGAACAAACATCGAATAGCTTAGAAACGAGGTACCTGCTTCTCGTGCAACTGGCGGTCGTATGACTATTTTGGTTTTCCCTTTGCATTGTTTTCATTTTAGTAGTATCACAATTATTGAAGTTTGGTCGTTGATTCGCAGCGCACGCACGATCACCCTGGACGAGGAATAATGAGCCACGGTCGGCGTGTAGAAGGGTGCTCACATTCTGGAGGATTTTGTGGCAGAGGGAGCGTACATCTAACTCGTTACAAATGTCTTTGACCTTTAAAACATAATCGAGAATGTGACATATTTTCTCAAATGAAAATTAATTTTTTTCACTGACGAAAGCACAAGACACTGAATGTTTTCTATAACTAATCAAAATCTCAATAGAAATCCAATAGAATTGTCTAGAAAATTGGCTAAGATTTTCTATTAATTTTTTTTTCATATGTGGACAATTATAAATTTCGTATAAAAATGGAGTTAAAGGCATGGTAACAAGAACACCCTACGAAGCTGTCCTTTTTTTTGTCACCAACAAGAAATCAAATTACTTCACTTTTTGGCGGCTTTGCGAAACACGACAATATATACAATTTTCTAGACAACTTGAAAAAAAAAGAGACTCAAAACAATTGCCTACGTAACTTTCTTCGTGAGCAAAATCTATGGAATAGGAAACGAGGATTTTATTCTCACTTTCTAAATATATTGGATTTAGAGATATTGCCGAAACACCCAGACAATGGTCTACTCTTGGTAACATTATTATCGATTAGACTCCTATAAATAGCATTCGGGTTTGTCACAAACTTTTCAATTTTAAGAAATCCATTAAAACTTCAAAAGCTTTCTCTCGTATAACGCTGATACTTGGCGGAAAGATATCAAACTTTCTGAGAAATTCACAAAGTTTTTTCGGATATTGTGAAAGAATAATATATGCTGAAAGCGACGGTCTCCAGCAGTGAAAATTTTATTTCAAGTGCGATGTGATGAGTTAAATTTAATCATATGATTGAGTAGTTACGTGGCGAAGAAAATGGAGTTATGCACGAAAATGATTAAATATGTAGTAATTTCCCATTGAAGAGATATAAATGAAACATCTCAAGGGATCATTTTGATACCGGCAAAACATACTCTCAAAAAGCTGATTCTCAGTTATTCATTGTAATTTCGGCCTAGGCACTTAAACAGCAACCATATCCTTAGTAGTAATTTTTCATGGAAGAAAGAAGCTATCTTTTGCTTTACCAATTCAAAAATGAGATCCCTTTCATCCAACTGCCTCAATTCGTGTCTTGATCTCCTCTGTGGTCTATTGGTCCCTCCAGCCCCAACCTGCTGGCCACCCACAATTTGTCCCGAATCCTCCGGGGAAATACTTAAAAATGTCGGTGTACCATCAATAGTATTAACAATTGGCTTGAGTAATCCACCTCGCTCGAATTCATGAGCCGAAATTTTTCTCACTGGCGTTGTTGCTCCCGAACCTCCATTTCCACTGCTCCCACTGCCCCTTCCACCCGGTGAATTTATGGGGCCTGAATTACTCTGATTCAACATCTCCAGCATGGAATTTCCAGAAGTAGAAGTCGGCGTTGCGTGTGTAACTAGCCACTCATCCACCGTTTGCCTTGTTATTTTTCTGTGCAAAAACGTAAATTGTTAAAATTAGTAGTGGGGGAAAAATGAAGAGCATTCGTTCTTAAGATTTTTGCATGAGCAATTGCCAATTGGGAGAAACGAGGCAATGCAGGCGAGCGAGACTGATGACAGGGCTGAGTCAGGAAGTCGATATCAAGCCAACATCGACAACTTACGTCATCGCTAACAGCTGACGAGCATTTGTCACTCAAGCTTTTATTTCATTCATTTGAATTCTCGTTTCTTTTCAAATTACTTATTACTTATTGATTGTTTTACAATCATTTTTACCTATGAATATTTAATATTCATTATTTTACAGGTGTTGCTTGGGTTTACTGAATCTTTCCTAGAACAATCAAATACTAAAATACTCATTAATTTTCTGGCGAAGTAACAAAGAGCCAGAAATAATGCTAAAAATTCACTACCGATTATTTTCCAAATGATTTTTAATAGAAATTATAGAAGGCCTCTACAGTTGAGAATAAAATTTGCGATAAAAGACATGATCTAATGAGGCATGTACCATATTTTGCGAATATATTGGCGAAAGCGGTTGTAAAGATGGTAATTTTTAATAATACATTAATAATTTACCTCAGAAAATAATCATTCACAAAATCCGGATGTTCATCCAGCCAGGCCTCCATTCTTGCATATTCAGCATCATAAACCCCAAAATTGGACAAAGAACTGGAAACTCCAGACGACGATATTCCTGAGGATCTATTCGATGTAGAAGTGCTACCATTACTGGCATTTTGATTTTTTGTAATCTGTTGCTGATGCGACTGGCTCAATGAATTACTCTGTTCCACCATCACACCACTTTGAACACTCTGAACCCCTTGAACACACGGCGCTGCAGTTTCTGCCGTCATCCTTGGCTCTGCGATACTCCGATGCTGTAAGTATAGCCCTGCAACAAATTCAATCGTGTTTATTTTAATTCCGATTTAGCATAAACTTCGAAAATTTGTTTTGATATTTCTCACAATAAATAATCCACAAATTATGTTCCCATATATTTTCGTTAGAGATTTAAAGTACTTCCTTAGGTAGTTATACGTGGCGATCATTTGGTAATATAAAAAAAGATATAAAATTTCGTTCATATAGTGTTGAGCATATTGAACAACGATGCCCAAAAATTCAATTCACGCTAACTTTTCAAATTAGCATGGTCGAAAATGGAAAAGCACGAAAATTTAATTTTTGACGGGGTATATCTCAAAATATTAATAGTAGGGGAGGGCGGGGCAAAATGGACACTGTAAGAAAAAAATAAAGTTCTCCCAATGAAAACCCACTAAAAAGCTTCTTGGTGACCCGAATCCA